>JAOYMO020458338.1:0-17066 GCA_025802455.2 Iodosphaeria phyllophila | reverse complement strand
AGTACGACTGTGGAACCAGGCCTATGACAAGCTTGAGTTGAACGAACCGAAGAAGGTCGAGGCGTACGAAAAGATTATATCCGAACATTATAAATGCGAGGACCAGTCTTCCACGGGTTCGGATCTCTCACGGCGGACTCCAAAGATGAGATGCAGCCGGATGAAGACACTCGTTCAAGCTGGATTGGACCGAACGGAGAAGGACGCTTTGGTCAAGAAGCGTATCGAAGAAGGGCTGAATATTCTAGAACCGATCAAGAAGGTGGTAAGTGGGGCACTAGAGGCAGTCCCGCAAGCCGCCGTCCCTTGGGCTGGTGTTTGTCTTGGTCTAGAGATAAGATCCCAGGCCGCCTTCACAGTGAAGTATAATTTCTAATAGCATGCAGATTCTCGCGAACCCTATGAAAGCGGCGAGCGCCAACCGCGATGGCATTACCTACGTTCTTACAAGGATGGAATGGTATTGGCGCTTGGTTGACTGTTTGCTGGAGAAGAACCAGGCCAAGTTCTCTGGCGAGCTGCAAGCCGAACTCGAAAAACAGATTGTGCAACTTTACCAGAAGCTTCTCTTATATCAAATGAACAGCGTTTGCCTGTACTACCAGAACAGGATCTTCATCATCTTCAAAGATATATTACGTCTTGATGGATGGGACGGTCAAGTTAGCGAGATAAAGGACTCCGAGACCATACTACAACGTAATATGGATGAATACAATACGGAGCAGCTCAAGCAAAAGCTCCGTCTCCTGGCCAAGACCGCGAATTCCCAAGTTGACAGGCTTTCAGAAATATGTACGGCTCTCGCGACGCAAACCCTGAAGCAAGAAAAACTACACCGAGACGAGAAGGACGACCAATGTTTGAAGGACCTACGTGATGGTGCGACGGATCCCCGCGATGATAAGACACGCATCGAATTTTTGAAAGGCGGTCTGCTTGCAGACTCCTACGATTGGATTTTGGATAATGATCAGTTCCGGAAGTGGCGAGACAGTCCGCAGCACCAGCTGCTGTGGATCAAAGGCGATCCGGGCAAAGGCAAGACCATGCTTCTCTGCGGCATCATTGACCATTTAGGGCAAGACCCACAAACTCCACTATCCTATTTCTTCTGTCAATCGACTGACTCCCGCTTGAACAACGCCACGGCCGTCCTACTCGGCCTGCTCTACCTTCTCGTTGAACTACACCCAACTCTCATCCCCCATCTGAGAGAGAAGTATGACCACGCGGGGAAAGAACTGTTCGAAAGCACCAACAGCTGGACAGCTTTCTCGAAGATCTTCACAGCGATGTGTGATAACCCGATCACGAAGGATGCCGTTTTGATTGTGGATGCACTCGACGAATGCGAAAAGGATCGGTCGAGTCTACTCGACTTGATTTCGAAGACCTCCCGTGCCAAATGGATAGTTTCCAGTCGTAATTGGCCTGAGATCGAAGAGAAACTTGAAGTTGCAGAGCAGAAGGTCAAGCTCCAGCTTGAATTGAACGAATAATCTGTCTCCCGGGCTGTTCAGCTATACATCGAAAAGGAGGTCGGCGAGCTGTTTAAATTCAAGAGTCTCGACAAGGACATGGCCAGCGCTGTCCGAGATCATCTCAGTACGAACGCTGGTGGCACTTTCCTCTGGGTATCTCTGGTTTACGACGAGCTCATCAAGATTAAGAGAAGAAAGATTACAAAAATTCTCTCGTTGTTTCCGCCGGGGCTTGACCCTATCTACGAACGAATGACCGACAATATCACAGCAGGAGATGATAGTGAGCTTCACAGAAAGATCCTGGCTATAGTTTTGACTGGATATCGTCCTCTCACTTTACAGGAGTTGAAGGTTTTCCTCAAATCGCCGGAAGACCTTAGCATCGAGGATCTAAAAGATGGGGTCAACGGTTGCGATTCATTCTTAATCATCCAAAAAAGGAGGATATACTTTGTCCACCAATCCGCAAAAGACTATTTGATCCAGAAGTAATCTGGCCTCGATCCAGGACCTAGCACCGCTTGCCAACATTATCTCATGTTCACCAAGTCGCTAGAGTGTCTATCAAGCACTCTTCGGCATGACATGTACGACCTCGGTGAGCTCGGGTTTTCCATGGATATCAGCGATATCAAACCCCCCGAACAAGATCATCTAGCTTCTCTCCGGTATTCCTGCGTCTATTGGTTTGATCATCTCGATGCATCGGGCTTTGTTCAGCAAATTCATGGGTGCAAGGATTTGCAGAGCATCCGCCTCTTGGATGCCTTCCTCCGGACGAAGTACATAAACTGGCTGGAGGTAATTGGACTTCTGGGCGAAGTACCAAAGGGAATAGCCACAATGCGGAAACTTGACAACCTGGCGGTAAGTAATAACATTCTAACTAAGGTTAGTTGGCCGTCGAGTGGGGCACAACCCGGGGCGGGATAGAAAGTACTATAGCTCATCAGCTCAATCCCCTCAGATGGAGGTCTTTGGCAGTGAAAAGTCCTTCTGTCTTGACAAGCGGTGCGCTCGTGAAGACGGTTAATATGGTTGAGCTCCATATTAAACCACCAAGTGTACATCGTACTAAGACTGTTCCAGGGAATTGCCGAACTGCAAAATCTATCGAATCTAATCCAAGACGCGTTGCGATTCATTCTTCTCAGCGACCGAATAATACGCGACATGCCTCTTCAGGTGAACAGATCAGCCCTCCTCTTCAGCCCTACCGACAGTTCAGTCAGACAGCTTTGGGAAGAGAAAGAGCCATATTGGATGCAACTAAAACCAATAGTGAATCCACATTGGAGTGCATGCCTCCAGACGATCACTGAGAATGATACCGGTAGCAGGGTTAAAGTTGTGATCTCTGTTGCATTTTCGCCGGATGGAAACATGCTTGCGTCAGGTTCTCATACTGGTACTGTAAAACTTTGGGATCCTGCCACGAACACGTGTTGCCGCACCCTGGAAGGCCATGACGCGAGCTCCTGGATTCTGTCTGTTGCATTTTCGCCAGATGGACAGACACTCGTGTCAACCTCTTAGAGTGAGATAAAGATATGGAATTGGATCGAGGGTATCTGCACCCATACGCTGGCCGATGGCTCCAAGATCCTTTCCACCACAGTTTCGCCGCATGGACGAAAGATTTTTTCAGGCTTTGAAGACGGCACAATAAGCATCTATGACTACGAGAATTACGTTTCCTGTCGCACATTTCGTGGCCATGATGAAAAAGTGTTGTCAGTTGCACTCTCGCCTGATGGACAGCCGCTTGCATCGTGGGGTTTTTCTGGAGAAATCAAATTCTGGGATTATACTCAGGGCATCTGCTCTCGCAATCTTCTTACGGACCACAAATTCAAATACTCAACTGTATTTTCGCCAGATGGACAGAGTCTTGTGTCAAATTCTACTGATTTAAAGATCTGGGACATCGATAGTGGCATCTGCTCTCGCACGCTTGAAGGTCATAGCGAGACTGTCTCTTATGTCTTATTCTCGCCAGGTAGCGCAATAATCGCCTCCGGCTCTCATGATTGTACCATAATGTTGTGGCAAGCACATACTGGCATCTGCTCCAATACGCTCAGGGGCCATCGTGGCGAGATCTTTTCAATTGCATTCGCGCCAGACGGGAAGAGGCTAGCTTCGAGTGGTCGTGGTGAATTCAAGATATGGGAAACCGCAAGTGGGATATGCTCTCACTCAACTGAGATTAATGCCAGATGTATCAGCTTAGTTGCATGCTCATCAGATTGGCAGAGGCTCGCGTGGGCCAATGAGCAGCAGATCAAGATTTTTGATCTGAGAACAGACATCAGCTCTACGCTTGGATTTTCCCATGACTACGAGGCCGGTTCAGTTGCACTTTCCCCAGATGGAACGAGGCTCGTGATGAGCCGTGACGATGGTTGGATAACCGTATGGGGATTAGGCGCAAGTAGCGTGACCTCTCATACGATTAAGGGACATTCAAGCTCGGCCAGGCAAGAAATATTCACATCAAACGTTATCGAAGCCCCATCGGAGTCACCTATTCTCCCTGGCTATAATCTTACCTTCGATGAGAGCCGTATTCAGAAAGATGGGAGAACTATTCTTTTGCTGCCGACAGCTTACAAGCTAAGTTGTTTCGACGTTTCGGGATCAACCGTTGCGATCGCTACCAGTTCTGGGGAGGTATTCATAATGAAGCTCATTTAGTCCGAAAGCAAACTCGAGAGCGACTACCACAGGTTCATATCGTGTGGCCGATAATTGACCACAAGAATAAATTATTTAAAACTCCACAGCCAATTTTTAATTTTCAGTGACAAGCAGAAATGGTTCAGCAGCCCCAAGCCTTGTGATATTAACCATTGTTTCATTCCATGATCTCCAAGTCCCAAAGAGCGATTAATCACGCTTTATTCGGTATTCACATACAACGGTAAGAACTATTCAAGAAAAACTACCGGTCACCAGTGCCCCCGGATCTTCCCGTTCGAAATGCGCCCCCCCCCCCCCCCCCTTCCAACCCTTTCTTTTTGTGCCACTTGGTAGGTGAGAATAATAACGGACTGTCCTGAGAAATTTTCAAATCTCTGGGATCGAATAGAATTTGAATTGATGTTCTCAGTTTCAGTGCCATCAACGATCTAGGTTTTCCAAGCCCAGTCATCCACCACATCGCGTGACTCCAGACCCCCCTGTTCCGATCGCTGGCCTCACAACGACTGGTACGAAAACTAAAAAGTCACCAAGTAACTTATGCGTATTCATTTACTATACCATCCCAGGCTAGGCATTTGTCAGATCTCAGCATTGAATCAAGCTCGCAGGCGAGAGTTTGTAGTGATTACAGGAGTCGGTGGGGATAGTGTCGCATGATTGCAAATTGATTTCCAGGCCCGTGTAGCATTCTCGCCAGTGCTGATTGCCATTTGGTGTAAAAAGCGAGTTGGACGCTTCCACTGTCTCTGTATTCTTCCCACACATCTTGTTCTGTCTTTTTTCCGTGCTCAATATTGATGAGCACCCTTCTGTGGACCTTTCTCTAGCACAGATCCCCCCTTCATGTGCAGACTACTGTGTAATAGGGTGTTCCATGGCCTTGGAGAGTGATGGATGGGTGGTAAAGGCAGGCAAAATAAGTAAATAGGCGGGACGGTTCTACCTTTAATGCTAGTTTTAACATCCCTCGGAGTGTGGTCAGACTTCTACCGCGAATTTTGGTTTATCGAAGTCTATCCGTCAGGGGATATATGGTTGCGTATGCATGTTCGATAGTGCTGCAAATGAGGACACAACCAGCAAGTGATGGGACATTTCGCTTCTGATTACCAGTCGAACCATAGACAGGGTTCTTAGGGCGCCATTTAAGAATCAGAATCAGCACAAAATTGGGCAGAATTACTCTCTGAGGTGTACAGCAGCCACATCAGGGTCGGGTGCAAGGTTAGGGTTAGGGTTAAGTAGCCATAGGGGGTTGGGGTTACGGAGAACAGTCAAGCTTGCACAACCGTCGGAAACTGTGCTTAGTCATCTCCAGGTTGGAGGACATAGGCAATCATCTTGCATTCTGTGGGAAAACTTGCCAATCAATCTGCTGATCAAAAACACTTTGCGGTTGTCAAGCAGTCAGTCTACTTTGTTACTACTGGTGGTGTTGTCTACTGTCAACCACGTGCCTAGCCTACTACAGTGCTCGGACATAAAAGCGAGCAAACAAGGTCTTCTCGCCACCATGCCCAATTTCAAGGCTGAAAAGTTGCAAGGCAGCCACGGCTATTGCGAAGAAAAAAGACGGAAATCAAAGTTGACTCCACCATAAGGCTGTAAATTTTGGTGGGGCAAACCGACGTGCCCTGTTTCGCTGAGTTTGGGCTCGCTGTGTTTGTTCAAACTGGATAAAATCTAACAATTTTCAATTCCAACTAATTTGGAACAGGTCTATACCTAGGATAGCCTTTTGCAATGGTTATGGTCGCCTCACAGTTTTCAAACCTTGGAATCGGGCATTTTGGTGAGGAAACCTCGTTTGCTCGCCTTTTTCGTCCAGTCACTTGGAGTACCGCTACGGTCGGAGCATTGGGGAACAAGGGATTAAATCTTCGGGAGAGGCGATGAGGGGCTTCTATAGTTGGATTTAGTCCTTTTACTTTTAGCTGTCCTAGAGGGAGGGCCTTAAAATTGCCACAATTTCAAGTTGCCATCCGAAATCTGTAGTGTGGATAGCAGATGCATGGATGCGCAACACAATGAAGAGCAGAGACATCAGGGTGCACACAACCACTGACGTCACAGGTCACAGTCACAGTAGTCATTCACTTCTAACCCCTCAGGCATTGACAAACAAAAGTCCTGGTGCGTATTCCAAAACAAATGGTTTTCCATGATAGGAACATTGAAATTCATTGTGAGATTGAGCTCACGCTCAATCATGTTTGTAGTTTGCTCCCCGCTGTGTAGGAGTGAGTGAGTGGTTGCGAGATGATGGGATTATTTGCATGTGACGTGCAACTGATGGAGCACAACAGGCACTGTCCCGGCTCCCAAGCTCCCATTCGTTCGTTTTGTTTGGAAAACAAAACATCCATCTCCCTTTTCCCCTCCAGACGAACCAGTCTTCAATCCTACAGCAACCAATCCTCTTTGTCCAAATCCTGTTTTTACTCCTGACCGAAACTAGATAGATAGATTCTCGGAACCAGAACGTTGACAGTAAGGTCGTCATCTCTGCCGCTTCGTCCCGGCCAAGGCCACCCTCGCGTAGTGCCAGTCTCATCCCGCCTCTCATCCGTCACTTTACCTCCCCACGACACACCCACCTCCCATGCCTCACCACCATCCATTACATCACCCACTACAACCATGTGGGGCAGCCGCAGCCCCAGCGCGTCGCAGCTGCAAAAGACATACGACGACAGCTACCTGACGTGTTCGACAGCGGTATATTACGAGAGCCAGGGCAACGAGGCGGAGGCCATGCGGTGCTGGAAGCAGGCGCTGGAACACATGTCACACCACGAAACCTTCTCGCCAGGCAAAGGAACAAACGGCAAGTCCAAGTACCTCACGTACGTGCCGAAATCGGATATAGAGCGTGGGCTGCTGAGGAATCTGCGGGAGCTCGAGGTGCAGTGTCAGGAGCGGATCGATCTATTGGAGGCGTTGCGAATTTCGAGGCAGGAGAACAGTAGTGCGGGGACGGGAAGGGGAGAAAGACGGAGTTCGTTATTGGGGGAGGCTGTGAAAGAGGAAGGAGGAGGAGGAGGAGGAGGAGGAAGCAAGTCATCGACCGGCGAGAAGGGAGAGGGCTGGATTGGCGATGGAACAGTGCCGGCGCTATCGTATTCAGAGCTTTTGAGCCCGACAGGGCCCGGAAGCCGGGCGCTTTTGTCAAGGGATTCATCGGGTCAGCCAGATTTGAGTGGTCGTCCTCGTAATAATTCAAAAAGTGCTGAGCAGGAACTGGGGGAGTTGCCGAATTTGGAATACTCGCCACGGCCGAACATAACTACGCCTAATTCTATATCTGTACTTACTCCTCCCATTTATACCACGAAGTCATGGTCGCGATCACCGAGCCCAGAGAAACGCACGATGAGGACAACGTTACGGACGGGATCGGGAAAGAGTGGGAAACTGAGCAAAACGCCTCATCAGTCCCCTAAGCCTGTTGCCGAGGGATCGAGCAAAGCTGCCACGTTAGCATGGTCTTCTGTCCATGGGTTCGCTCAAGATAGCCCAAGGGAAAGAGAAACCGGGCGGCAACCATTCCATGCGGCCGATTTATCCTCATGGTCGGCAGCAGCAGCAATAGCAGCAGAGACAAAAACGGCCTCAAGAATAACAACATCCTCGTTGGGCGAACCATCTAGAAGATCCATCGATATACCACCACGCAGGCCTTACTGGGACAGCCATTCCAGGCGGCTTGTCCATCCATCCTCCGATGACTCCCCGCGCGTTCTGTCAAGTTCCGATTTGCACGGGACCAGGAACCTTGACGAGCAGCATCTTTATCCCTACTCTGGGCCATCGTCTTTGGCGGTGGGAGCTGCCTCAAATGCGTTGAGTTATTTTTCATCTATTGAAGATCACCGCGAGACCGCCACCACCACCACCACCACCCCGCGGTCCGAACGAACTACCCAGCCTAGGATTAACTCAACACCGACACATGATGCCACTACCATTACTCGAACACCCAGCGCACAGAATGCAGACACTCTGCCTCTGCCTCATCAAATTTTGCCTAGGTTTTACGTTCGAAGGACCCCCATAAACAATCCCCCACCGGTACGCCTCACCTCTAAGGTCAAAATCAACGGTAGTAGTAATTCCAGACCTCAGCCAGCCCACCATCGAAAATCCAACTCTAAAAATCCAGATGGTCTCTCGTCTTCCGATGACGACCAATCAAAACCAATTTTGTACAAGCGCAACCACAATAGCAAGACAAATACTCCCAATCCGGTACACAGCCGCAACCACAACAACACCCCGCACTCCTCCTGTTCCGTTTCCGACCCCGAAGACTCTCCCAGCAAATCACCCCATCCCATTACCTCATGTCCGTCCCCATCCTCATCCGCCTGGCACGCCCGCAAAAAGGTCGTTCTAGCCCAACTCCCCCCGTCCGTCGACCTCGCCGCAGCAAAGTCCATCTACAACGAAATCGTATCCCACGGCGATCCCGTACACTGGACCGATGTCGCCGGCCTCGCCCCCGCCAAGCTCGCCCTTCGCGAAGCCGTCGTCTACCCGTTCCTGCGCCCGGACCTGTTCCGAGGGCTCCGCGAACCGGCCTCGGGCCTCCTGCTCTTCGGACCCCCTGGGACTGGCAAGACGATGCTGGCGCGCGCTGTGGCGACAGAGTCTAGGTCGACGTTCTTCGCGATCTCGGCCAGCAGTCTGACGAGCAAGTATCTTGGCGAGTCGGAGAAGCTGGTCAGGGCACTGTTTGCCATGGCGAGGGTTATGGCGCCGAGTATTATCTTTGTGGACGAGATCGATAGTTTGTTGGGGAAACGCGGGGGTGGGGCTGGCGGGGGCGAGCATGAGGCTACGAGAAGGATTAAGACGGAGTTTTTGATCCAATGGAGTGGGCTTTTGAGGGCGGCTGCTGGAAGTGGCGGGGAGGAGCCCACCGCGGGGGAGAGTAAGAATGGCGAGGGGATCGCAGCCGGGGTAGGAGCAGGGACAATGGCAGCGTCAGCGGGGAAGGGAGGGGATCCGAATAGAGTGTTAGTGCTGGCGGCGACCAATCTACCCTGGGCTATTGATGAGGCGGCTCGCAGGAGATTCGTCAGGAGACAGTACATACCGTTGCCGGAGAGGGAGACGAGGAGGGAGCAGTTGCGGACGCTGCTGGGGAGGCAGAAACATGGGCTTGGGGTGGAGGAGCTGGAGGAGTTGGTGGGGTTGACCGAGGGTGAGTTTGAGTGGTTTGGGGTTTTCATTTATTGTTCACGTTTACGACCTAATCGTGCCCCATTCCTCTCTCCATCTACATACAACGTGTCTCGTCCCATTTCAACCAACCGTCCTCATCCTCATCCTTCCTCCCATCCCTCTGGAAGGAAAGTACATAAAACTAACCATCCTTCCCCAGGCTTCTCCGGCTCCGACATCACGGCCCTCGCCAAAGACGCCGCCATGGGCCCCTTGCGCGCCCTCGGCGAGGCCCTGCTGCACACCACCACCGACGCTATCCGCCCCATGGAGCTCGACGATTTCAAGGCCAGCTTGAAGACGATCCGGCCCAGTGTCAGCCAGGGAGGGCTAAGAGAGTATGAGGAGTGGGCGCGGCAGTTTGGGGAGCGTGGGGGTTAGAAGAAATGGAGAGGTTCTTTAGATGGGGGCTTGGGAAAGGAAAATTACATTTCTATTTCAGTTGTGGAAACTATGGAAAACTAGCATGCATGGGAACGGGAACGGGAACGGGAACGGGAACGGGAGAAATACAAATATGAGACAAAAGATTGAAGACGCCAGTCTTGGGGGGGAGCTTCTGTGGGAGTGCAGTGGGTGCAGATATGATACAGATTTTTACCTATCGGTAGTGTTATGTAATCGGTACATTCCAGTATCTGCATAGAGTTGGATGCGCACCGAGCAACCCAAAAATACAATTTGGGTTCCACACAATTTAACCTAGAGGCAAGGTCTGCATACACACACTCACGGTATCCTTATGCTCGTGATTGTGCGACAAGTTTCAAGCTATCGAAATAAGGCATCTCGGTAGCGTCAAAATTCATCTCTACTAATTGCTTTTATCCACCTGGGCTACTAATCTCTACGAAGTCAAGCCGTAGACTCCTTTCCTAATGTCAGTCTGCGCCGGTCGCTATGCAACAACAACATCCTTCTTTCCCCGTTCAAATTCCCGCCCTCCTCGCATGCTAATAGCAGGGTGGCCTTAGCCTAAGCAAAGCCTAACTTCAGCTGCAACCAACTCTCCGATCAGCTACTACCGGGCCCCGGGACGTTCTTCAAAGAGGGATGCTGCTATTCCTGTTGTTCGATTCTCGACGCCGCTGCTGTGAAGGTTGTTGAAAGGGATTTTTGAGTTGCATGATCAAGAAGATGTACGGCGCGTTGCGTGTTCCAGTACGGACCGGGCACTGATGTGGGCCGGATATATTTCCATTGGAGGTGTATGTTGCGCTTCCGATCGGGTGGTCATGGTGGTGAGACCGCGAGCAAACACGTAGATTCTTGGTACAGTCCTTTGGGCGGCGTCAATCGAATGGCAGCAGCAGAGAACGGCCGTATAGATTGTCCAAGCGACAACCAAACATCCTGCCTCTCTGGTTCCACTACATCCATGCCCCACAATCACCCCCCACCCTACTTCCCGTCGCCCCCTGCTTGTCTCGTAGGCATACCGGTACTGGCTGGTGTCTCTGGCGAGCTTAGCTTTCACTTATTGACTTGTGAAAGGCTTTCGTAGCTAAAACCTTTGGGGCCTTTTCGGGAAGTTCGCAGGGACCCTAGGCCTGCCACGCCGTCTCGAACACGCTTTATCTTCGTCCCTAGCTTCTTTAACCCCGCCAGTATCTGGTTGAATCGTCCTTCGTCATCATAATCAAAAACAGACACATGATTTTTTGGTGCATCGTCTGCGAACATGACCCGACGACCGTCTTGTGGCCTTTTGATCACTGGTTTGGTGGGACCTTGAGAGCCCGGTTTCCTAACGTTCTTTCCTGGCTCTCGTATCGCCATGATTTTTCCTGAACTAATGAGGGATTCCCGCTCGCTGGAATCGATTGTTCCCGGTTTGTACCCGGTTATCACTACGGCTTGCTTGAAATGCTGATTGATCGCGGGTTCAACCGCTGAATCATCCACCAAATTGTCCAGCCCGATGACAAAGTGTAGTTCCTTACTATTTTGAGGACGCATCTTCTGCCATTCTTTCATAACTGGAAACCACTTCAGCACAAGATTTACTGCGTCACTCGCCTCGACCGCAATGCGCTTGCCATCTTGGAAATCTTTCAGCCATCCCACCGGATCAGCTAGGTTCTCTCTTGTTGCCAAACCCATCAAGTCCAGGACCAATTTCTGGGCATAGAGTGAAGGAGGCTCTCGCTGTGAGATCTGTCCGTCTTTTTCCTTTGGATCCCCATATGGCTCATACCGGTATCGATCTCCTACCCCATCAATTGAAAAGGCTCGTTCTAGAAGGGAAGCTTTGTCATCCTCGATGATATGAGTGAAGGGCGCCGTTTCTCTACCCCTCATGTAAGCTTTGGCGGCTTTCGGTATCTCCCTCTGGTTGCCAGTTGTCACGCAGACCACGGTGTTGTCGTCCCCCGGGAGTATGACAGTGTCCGCGCTAAGTGCGGTCGGCTTCTCCGGTCTACTTAATTTTTTCAAGTAATTGTACAAAACACCGGCCAATGTCACGGTCTTTGGCTTTGGAAAGATGTTGAGCTCCGAACCGGTGTCTGGCCCCGGATCGGTCTTTAGCTCCGGGAAGGCCTCTAGTTCCGAGACGGTCTCTAGTATCGAACCAATGCCTTGCTCCGGATCGGTTCTGTGAAGAACATTCGAGGTCGGCGGGGCGAGAGGGTCCAGCAGGAATCCGTTAAGAATTTGAGAGTCTGGTCTCGCACGGTCCTCGGGCTGCTCATCAGAAGGCTGCTTGGGTTGAGCCCCTTTGTATACGTCCAGATCCCTGTCGTCCAATATATCAGAGCCTGGCTTCTCGCCGTTCGTCTGGGATCCATCAGTAGTCTGTGGGAAGGTCGCCTTGTTGTGGTTTAGCGGGTGGTTTCCGCCAGGAATTTCAAGGTATCGCCCATCATGGTCCTTGAGGGGATAGATAGGAGACGACACGAAGTCAGTCCCAAGCGAGGAAAAGCTGGTCCTAGGAGAGCTGCCTGGTGCGAGCGTGGACAGCAGGGCGGAATCCGTGGACTGGAGGGATCCTGTTGTGGACATCGAGGGCATGCGATCGCGTGTTGTGGGAGCGGCATCCGTACCGAGAAATAGCCCTGCTTGAAAGACCACCAAGGAGATGACCGACCGATGCAGAGCCATGATGGGACACTATGGATGGAAGAGACGACAGAAGAGCGGGGACTATCGAAAGTGGTAGTATGAGCACGGTAAGACAATAATGTTCACCATGACCACCTGTAGATGCAATCAAATGGTCATCGCGCGCCCACAATTATTGAATCTAGTAATGCTAGATGAGACGGAGAGTCGAAAGGCGACGCATGTACAGCATCGTGAACAAGGGACAGGCGGCGGGGGATAGCGAAGTCATAATAGTGCTGCCGCATCGTATGGAGCGTGAATCAACGTTCTGAGAGTGAGGGGATGCATGGTTCGTCGCCCGTGGGCAGGCGCCCACACGATCACCCAAAAATTTTCAGCCCGCCTACCACGATAGTCCATCCTGCTGCCGTATCCACGCGGTCACTTCCCTACCACAGGGGTAGTGGGTCCCCCGTGTTAGGAGCCCTCTCGCTCGACCTGCTCTGCGAGGCAAGTGAGTCCACCCTAAAACGTCTTCCAGCTTCTTTTTCACTTCCGTCGGGGAATGTTGCATGGATCATGTCTACCAATTCATAACCATTGTGTCCAACATCCTGGGACACGGTCTCAGCAGGTGCAAAAATCAGCTTCTCGATGCCTGGACGGATTCTGTGATCTGCATGTGGACGGTCCCGCTCATGTCTAGATTCCCGTGAAAACCCCGAGATACAGTATGCTTCTCCGGGTCGGCCCTCGGTTGTGGGGTGTTCTGTCAAGGTCGCTTAATGCGCGCCTGCGGCGCGGACGTCGGCTCCAGAGACTGGTCCGCTGTAGAGCAGATAACGGTGGGCATTGTGAGCAGTGCGTGCTTGAAGGTTCCCAAGACTGTATCCGGATGTGTCGCTTCGTAGCAGCATATCCCGGTCGACTGCTACACAGTAGCAGCCAGACCACCCACTCCTTCTACTGTGTACATTGACATTTTTCAGTGCTGGTGAGTCTATCGCACGGTCGCTACCGAACCCGCATGTGGCCCAAATGAGAGTCAGAAAGATTTCACATCATTTCCCGTGAGCCCGCTGTACCACTTGCTTACAAGAGAGCTACTAACACCGTATTGAAGCTCTCAATTGTGGAGAGTTGAGGGGCAAGTCCAGCGCTATCCCACGAGACAACATATCCGAGTGGAGGAAGTGACAGTGCTATGTAGGTTCAAATCCTTTGATCGAGATCTCGATATCGTGCGATATGTCACTGAGTATATACCATGCCATGCTGCTGATGGTCTGGACAGCCTTTTGGATCGAGGCAGCACCGGCTCCGCAAATGTGAGCCGCGCTGCGGGAGAGTTGTAAATTACGACGTGATGAGCATGGTTGACAAACCCAGGGCGCCATTGTGTTTCTGGGCATGCTAATTGTGATTGATGCTGTGCGGTTATGTCCACACATAGAACGAACAGTTGAGTGGGCCATCCAGGACTCAGAGAAACAATCATGACCTGACCGACTCAAAGTCTGGCAAGCGAAAGGCGAGCATCGTGAGACACGGTGCGATAGTTCGAATGCGCTGATGCTGGTTTAGTGTGTTGAGTGTTGGTCTTGAGAGGTTCCTGGTGTCGCGTGCAGCGCCAATCGACCTTGTACAATTACTGTTTTTGTGCTCAAACATTCGGTCAGCCTCAAAGTTCCGCGGCATGGATCAATGATTCTTTGGTATTCGGTATGGAACTGAGGCTCATCAATCACAGGACCATAGTCCTTACACTGCGGTAAATATCGAGTATCTTACCCCTATGGGAGGAGGCAGAATTATACGCTGGTGGCGAGCAACCGGTATCATCAGATAGTCATGTCACCGTCCTGTTTGAGAGGACCAAGCAAGCCCTTGCATGCACAGTCCCATGTCAATGCCGTTTCGCAAACACCTCACATGACGATCGCCGTGAATTTCACTTCAATTGAGTGCATAATATGACATGATGAAGAGAGGCATGTCTAGGTAGAATTCAAATCTGAACAGAAAACAGACAAGGACGACCAATTCACTCTAGACTGACAAATTGGCGAGAATGGGTATAAGTAGTCTCGCCCGTGGAAGCGCCATTGTGACAAAAGAAACAATCAAAGCAGACCCCAGACACCATGCCAATTTCAATATTTCCCAAAGCGCACTCAGAACCACCATCGGCTTGTGTATGTTTCTCCCGTGCCGTTCGCATTGTGGATGTGCCCACGATCTATCAGATATTTAAAAGTAGTAGGAGTGGTCAATTACCACGGATTTTCTGCCTTTTAGCCGCGGTCCACCCTCTGCCCTTAGACACCTCGGCGGCTCATCCGCAAGCGTTTGGCGCGTAACGAAAACGTAGCCTACGGTGCCTTCTTCCTCTTGCTTGAGTGAGAGGCAGCCTGTCGTTCGGGTGATGTCCCATCCGGGCTTCCCGGGTGTGACGACCTTGGTACCGCGAGTGAAGTTCGCGGTACCGAATCCAGTCTTCCCATAGGGCACATCGTCTGGTTCGAAATCCTCAAGATCAGGTTCGCAGTCATCAATGTCTACCCCCCATGAGTCGGCTTCGTACTGCTCGGCGAAATAGGCCAAGGCATGGTCGTTGGCCGCTGCCACGCTGGTATATGTTCCCAAGACGTCCATGCGGGCGTCGACGGCCCGGCCCTCCACGCTGTGTCCGACCACGTAAATAGTCCCTGAAGACTTGGTGGATGATTTCCTTGCCCGCGACACAGCAGTTAAAATTGTTGGCGGGTACAAGTCTCGCCATTGGTCTTCCCATCGCCCTTTCTCAGAGGAGGAAAACATGGGGACCGGCTTATCGGGGTTCTCTGATATGTTGTGAAGCTGCACGTCACGATTTCACAGTCAGGATATTTGCCGCTAGTGTGATTGTATAGAGTGCAGAAACACGAACGAAATGCACCCGTACCTCAGTCTTGGTTACCGATGAGATTGACTTCATCCTCACATGCTTGGCTGAGGCTGCCCTGCGAGGCACTTCGACACTGCTGTTTTCGTTTCGGGAGGCGGTCGAGCCACTGCGGCGGAGAGAGCCGGAGCTTAGCTTCCACTTGACCATGGTGAAGTGTAGTAAGTGCGGGGACCGGAGAAGACCGTTGTTGGTGTGGTGATGATAGTAGGGGTGAGTGAGTCGGTGTTCAGTGAAGATTCGGCTGGATATCAGATGGGTGTGTGTTGGCGGTGAAGATGGTGAGAAAGTGAGTGCAAGCTGGAGGTGACAAGGAGATGACTTGGGAATATAAGGGGGAAAGTCCGGGAAGTCCCTATGCTTGACTTCGTGTCCGTGTCTCATTACGAGACGCAGCCATCCCGGTGTCGTGGCGCCATCCGGGTTTTGCCCGCTTTGGTGTTCTACGGTACGCAGCATTCTTGAAAACAGCACTTCTCCAGTGCTCCTATTACAGCCCACTGCGGCCCCGTCTCAAAGTTCATCTGCGGATCTACGCACGTACAATGCCATAGATCTGTCCAACGTCTCCGATACCTGACTATTTCGGCCTTACTTCCGTTGTGGCCTGTGTCTGTTTTACATTACAAGACCATGGTTATCGGTACGATGGATGATATTCTCCGGTACCAGCCCAACATGTAAAAAGCCGGGGGGGGGGGGGGGGGGAAAAAGAAAAAAACGAAATGCTAAAAGGTAGTAAATAGCTGATTGATTTGTTATTGCGAGTCCCATTACTTGAACCCTATAACTTTGTAGCTTTAGAACCCTGTAACATTAGAACTTTATAGCTGTCTAACTACAAAGCATGCTTAGTAAATGAAAAATCAGAATTTATTCATTATTGGCCTTGGTGCCGGTATTGCGATTGGCCTGGCATTGAAAAATGTTGCAGTTGGTACAGCAATAGGTGCGGGTGTTGGCTTTGCGTTATCGAGACCATCAACGGCTTGTAATTTGCGCTTATTTAAATTCAAAAGGCGTTAGCACTTATCTTCCGGAGCGTCTGCTCTTTCTCCTGTAATACGAATCGTCCTCGTCGTTGCTTATTTGGACGTTAAAACCATCAAAGCCGCGATGGCCATCAATAGTGGTACGATCATCAGGAACAAGAGCATTCTGATCTGTTTCCAATGATCTGTCTCTACCTGTAACATCTTCTCTTCCATCCGGGTCAGTTGCATTTGGTTCTTCGCGGTTATTTCCAATATCTTTTGCACCGCCTGTATAAAGTTCAGTATTTCTTTCTCCGTTGCTTCCTGCTGTTGTGAGTTCTCCGTAGATTTCTCTTGTCCTGCTGTTTGCTTCGCTAACTGCTTTGCTGTCTCTAATTTGCTCATAGTCTAATTTTTTGATGATCTCTGCCCACTTGAAGCTGTTGCCTAATGCCTGGCCCTTTATCTTAAAGCCTTGATGAAAGTAGGTAATGCCTGTGATGTGTCCCGTTGATGCCTGGTTGAACAAAAGAAAATGATGCAATGGAGCATGCGCATTACCGCATACGCCGAGCGTTTATTACAAGGCTTAGACACCATTGACTGGCCCGAACCACTTAAAGAGATGCAGCGCAACTGGATAGGTAAAAGTACCGGTGCATCGGTTAAGTTCCCTATTGATAC
>JAOYMO020458253.1:0-16450 GCA_025802455.2 Iodosphaeria phyllophila | reverse complement strand
CGCTCAAATCTGCAATAAAAAGCAAACCTCCAACGTTGGCCTTGCCGTAATAAAAGTGGGGCTTTTGGGATCCACAACGTTTGAAACCCGGGCCGAGGCACAAAAGCTTCGACCCCTCCCGGATGTGGCGCAATATCTCCCCAAGTCAGAGTCGAGGCACCACGGCTGCGTTGGAGCGGCGTAACGGCCGACCGTTGACTAGGGTTTCCCGCTCCAGGTAATTACTTCTAGCCATGTGGCTTGACTTAAGTTTTCGTTTTCTGGAAACAATCGATGATTGATTATCGTAGAGTACTTCCCGGTCGATACTATATTCTTAATACCCATCCGCGTTACCAACAACTGAATCGTTTGCTCAGGATTTTCTACTCTTACTCAACAGTTTTGCTAAAGTTGTACTTGCCAAGGCAAAGGATCAAAGGGTTCATTTTGCGAGATCAACCCAAGCAAGATTATGTGAACGTGCTAGGCATTGCTCCTGGCGCAGTTGTGGCTTCTGAGAATCCTTATGATGAGGGGTTCCGGTAAGCAAAGCTCTTCTCGCTGTACCGGCACTTCGAGTTTTGGTATTCCGTAAACCCAGTGATCCATTCCATGTCTCACGAAGGGGCGGAAAATCTCATCAAACAAGTCGTGGTCTCTATCGGCACTGCAAAAATTAGATCCGAGCGATGACGGAAGAATATGCGCCATAATTGTCGTAGATACACTATTGTCTAACTCTTCAGGCATTTGTTGCACCTGAATGTTGAATCCCCGGTAGGATAGGGTGCGGCGGCAACGTCTTAGTCAACAGCTGTGGACACCTGATTACGGCGTTGCCTCTAGGTTCAGGCTGTGGATGTCGTGTTCGAGTTTACCATGCCCGAACACTTCGGAGCATCCACTGGAAAGGAAGTCAAATCCGATGGAGATGTTACCAGGTTTGGACCTTCAGTCCGTAACGGGTCACGACTCAAGCCCTTGCAAAGCATCGATGTGCAGTCTGGGTCAACTGCGCAGCGGGGGCACAGCGAGAACCAAAGTATAGGTACTGATGGTAAGATACTGGGCGATCCCAAGGTGCCAATCTACCTCTTATTGGCACACGATACCTACCTAACTGGAAATTGGCATTGTACATGTGGAAACGCAAAAGCCTTGCGCTTGGTAAAGCTAATTTGTGGCCGCTCAGTCAATAAAGCCACTGTCTTGCATTTGTATCAAGGACAAGTTTGAGGTCTGGATAGCGCGGCATGCCGTAGCCCGCAGATCCTTTTGTCATCACGGGCGTACCGGTAGTTCGAATCTCTCACGGGAATACCAAATGAAAGCTTTGATTCCCCCACGTTTTTCTTTCCCGACACCTTACGACTGTTACATGCATACCCTGTTCTTATAGGTAGCCAGTGTTAGGTTCATCTAAAAATGGAAGGCTTCGAGCGGGTTCGTAATGTTCTTTTCGATTGCTTTATATTTCCTAGACATCGGACGATTTTTGACAGGCGCTGTGTTTGATACAGCGTCAATTTACGCTCCCGCTGTCATCCCGTGTACTCGTTATGAAACTACCCCAAACAAAAACCCTCATGATCACCCTCCATCGCAACCTCCGGCCTCTAGAACCTGGGGATCTTTCGTCCCCAAGCCCATCCTGGATATAGGATCGAAATGCTTGATTTACCTGATGCTCCTTTCGTCTGTTCCGTCGACGAAAGTCGGTGCACAGTCAACTCCCTTCAGACTTGAGCGGAGGGTTGAATGTGTTATATCACAAGTTGAGGGCTGCTATTCTTGGTAAATCCTTCTCTTCAAGTCTTGAGGTTGGGAATTCCCGAGGCCCACATATGAATTCTTTGCTGCAATGAGCGGGATCGATCCAAAGTACATCCATCTCTCCGAAGGTTCTTCTAACGACCTTTGCACACCTTTGCGATCAGCTTTCTTCCAAGCCCATACTGTGCCGACCAAAAACCCCACGTCGTTGGAGTGAGCTGTTGAACAGGTTACACAATCTCCAAGAGCTAGACTACGTGTTGGGTTGGGTTTGATCATCTCGATTAACGCAGAAACAGCAGAAGGATTGACATCACAATAGCAGCACTGCTTGACCGGCTGATCCCAAAGATGGTTTGCCCATTGCACTTTCTAGACAAACTTTCGGAGAGACGGAGATAGGAGGGCGACTTAATGCTAGTCAAGCTATTCCGAGTGCAAAGCCATAGCCTTCCCCCATCGTCACGTGCTGACAATTATACAAGTAACTAACTAGTAAGTTAGTACTAGACAGAACTCACTAAATCGTGGCAGCAGCTTGTGTCAACGGCATGGTTTTTCCCTTTAGAAAAACACGTTTTCAAGTACCGCTGCTCAACTTATTCTGATGGCTCATGTTCTACAAGTCCTTACTGTATTGATCGTACGGTGCCTCGGTGTCCTTGCTCTGGGTGAACGCTTGGTCACCATCTCTCCTCGGACACCTAATTCAATACTGTCAGTCGTCAATAATATTGATATTTGGGAAGGAACAACTGCCTGTCTTCCGCCTAGGTCCTGATCCTACTGTGTTAAACCGTAGGTATTGGGTTCCAGAGGACACCACCAAATCTATGTGAGAAGGACTCCATGTGGGCCACCGGAATCGAGGACGAGGGCAGAAGCCTGACGGAGGGCGATGCCTCAGCCAATCGAATCACGCGAAGCGATCCACCACAGACCTGGAATACGGTCGGTTGAGGAGACGGAACGTCGTTGACCTTGTCATATTGGACCCAAAGTGGATTACAGTGCCATGTGTCCGTTGACTGACTCGACGATTGACCTCTGTCGAACTTGGTGTCCTTGTCCTCTGGTTCCTGTGACCCACATGAAGTCCCTACCCACGTAGATTTGGCGGTACTTTTTACCGTACTGACGCGCACAGGGAAACTGGAGCGCAGAGACCAGCCTGCATCCCCTGTAACTGCATACAATGTCAGAATGCATTCAGCACTTCGCGGCCCCTCTTCAGGTTGATAAGAAATGAATGTATAGCATGCAGGCAGGCGCTTCTGTATTTGAGGCTTGCTCATGACTCTGGATTCGATCGTCGGGGTCCTCTCTTGTGGGGTTTTTTGTCATGTTGCAGTCGTAAGTGCTGTATCTCGAGCCGAGATGAAGAAATTGTGTAACTGAACAGTGATGAAAGGGCACTGGGGTCTGTAGGTGCGAGGGCATCAGTCATGTTCTCTCTGGAATCTGGGATAACGGACCCTGCCAGTTCATGATCATGTTGCCGCATTCGGCTTCCTTCCCTGCCTTGTTCTCACGGTACTTTGTAGTCGGCGATCTGTCTTGGCCTACCACTGCGCCGTGACCCGACCATTGAATTGAGCAAGGCTCTTACCCGCGTGGGAAAAGGGAACCAATGCGACTCGACAGGGTGGCTCCCTGTTCAAACCATGTTTGTAGCAGGTCACCCTAAGTAATAAGAAGAATCTCCAAGCATACTCGCATGCTACTTGATGACTACAGATTAGCTTGTCATCCGGGTAGGACATTTGTACGGTGATAGTATAACCATGTGCCTATATGACCCTAACAGACACACCGTTTTTTGCGTTCTTCTTTTCTTCTCTTTTAGCGCTTTTCATGATGCAAGCAATGAACAACCTATGACGAAGTGAAAAGGACAAACAGAAAACTCCATCTAATCAAAAGAGTACTGTACTATCAGGTGACCAATGGCTTGGTTCTGGCGTTGTCACGTTGAGCGGGAAGCATGTGTTGGTGACAAAGGCCACTACTTTTGCCAAGAGATAAAGTCGCGCTTGGTGTTGCATATCGGTCAAAGTACAATGGCTATGCTACAAAATCGCAGTACGGATTACTGAAGAATTGTCATGGGCACTGACCACCAAGCGATATGCATCATAGACCGGGGACAGGTCAAGGAAAACTCGAGTGAGGGGGGCGGGAGGCGGAAAAGGGACAAGGATTAGTGAACTACCTGTGCTTCTTGATATCCAATACTATACGAATCGATACAGCTCTGAGATACCGGAAAATAAGCTGATAAATGTGACACTCCCTAGGTATTTTTGGAAATCGAGACAGCACGACGGGTTTGGTAGATGGTCATGAAAACTACTACTGAGTCGTAGGAATAGAACGAAAGGAATACGTCTGGCAGATTGAAGCTACTTTGGCTGTGGACCATGCCAATTGTGATCTGTGCACTCATACAAGATCGTTGACCCGCATGGATTTTTCGTATGTGGCTTGCTTTCGAGTACTCCATCCTCTTCACCGAAATACAACCCACTTTGCCATATTTCCCGTGATGTAGTGTTGCGCAATGCGCAACATGAACATGATCACCGGTTGCAACATAGAGGCTCATTATCTAAACTGGACTAGGCTGAAGCCAATTCTCTCCTTCTTGGTAGTCGCTAACCTCCACAAGTAGTATTACTTTCTTTTCGCTTAAACGACAAATTCTTTTCCTTTGCTTCTATAATCGAGCTGGCATGTGAATAGTCACCAGTAATTGAAGCGTACACGACCGTGCTGGCCTCTCCTGAGTTGAAACAGCTAAGTGAACACAACCACACTCCTACCCCTTTTGTGCCACCAAAAGATATCCTGTATCAAATTTCATACTTCAACGGCAAGTTGCACACTACATTGACCCGAAATCGACTGGCATACCCCACGGGGTAATTCGTTACCGTTGCGAATTATGTCGACTACAAGCCATCTGATCGTTGCATCTGATCAGAGTATTTCCAGTCGCTTGCTCCCCGGGGACTAAACTGTTGGTCATTATCTCTAGATCATCTGTACTACGGCAGCAAAGGGTGGGCACAACAGAATCAGATCGTAGCACGAAGGGGAAGGATCTCCCTCATCGTGCCGCACAATTACGGCTGAGGCTTCTTGCTTTCTCAACATGGGATCCTGTAACCTCATCCCGTTGCTAACCTCGGGAACATGCATTGCGACAAAATCCGGTACGGCGACGTTCTATCAGCTCGGTATCATTCTTGCGATCCGTGGGCATACAGCTCACCAACACCGGGTATTGTAGAAAACGTGGCTAACTTTTCGCACCTTCCGAACTCAAGAAGCCATGCGTATTTTAACTAGGTTACACCAGTGAGATCTGCGCAGTCCTAGCCGGCATCGAAGCAAACCCGATGACACAAATCTCCTACCGAGTCGCTCAAATCGCGGCCCAATTCCGCAGCGAGCTTGAGCTGAGTATCTAAACAGGCAGGTATTAAGCCCAGATCGTGGAGATCAAAGTGAGCGCAACATGTCGGGCAGAATAATGACACTGGCATCTTCAGCTCCATCCACAGTCCCACCTGCTTAAGTCACAGCATAGGTATCCACAAAACTTCGGGGACTGTCTGAGTGGCATCCCAGCCAACCAGACCAATATTATGAGTAGAGGGCAAGCCGTGGTTGCTGGGAGATTGGCCGGGGGGCCAATCTGTTACCAGAATGGACGTGTGGGAATTGAGTGCTAGAAAGAGACTACCTCACTTCGGCATTGGACCCTCCTCGGGATACAGATAGACAGAGAAGATAGACCGAACGAATCCAATGCATTGAGTTAGACACCGCTGACAGGGATTCCCCAAGACGACTGGAGAGTTTCAAACAACACTGCCCATCCTTGCGGCTCTCTTGACTCGTGATCGCGTTGATCTCCCTCCAAACCAGTTGTTGGAATTTTGGAGAAGTACCGAGGCAATTCTTGAAATGAAGTCCACAAAGACTCGGTTGATATTGATCGACCGATCGATCCGCCAGGATGCTGCCGCGCCACGCGCTAGATTGTAAGCTTTTCGCCAATATTTGTGCGAGTAAATAATATGATTTTGCGTGGGCGAGTCAGCTTCCGTTCTAGACTCTGCCGGTGCCTGACGAGATATCGAGCCGACAAGATCTATCCCAGGACGATGCCCTTCTTCTTTTGTTCGGATTCGCACCGCTCAAAATTTAGAGTTCGACTATCTAGGCGAAGAAAGGCACGATCTACGATGAATAGGGGCAACCCAAGTAATCTAATCGGTTTAAACATTCTTCATGGGTACACGGAATATTTGATCTGATGTCGGGCTATTATACTTTATTCTCTTTACGATTTTTCTTTTCTATATAGGACCAACAAATTCATATCGACTTGAACTCGTGTAATTGGCACAACGGGGGTTTTACTCGCCAATCCTTATCAGCTAGTCCAAAATCTCTGACAATACCAAACCAGCCAAGCCACTTGTCGAAACAACTATGAACTGATGACGACCTCAAAACCAACGGAATGATGAACCATTTCACTGGTTGCCCTACACCACTTTCCAAGTTCTCGCCAAACAGTGCGTTTCATTCCATTTCCTCCGAAACAGCCTCACCACCAATCCCTCAAGAAAACCTGGAACCAGAACAGGAAATATCTTCTCCGCAATACGGACACCTGTCATTCAAGAAATTAGAGGACTCACAGTCCCCAAAGCCAACAGCCATGACGCATACCTCGCTTTCGCATTTCGTTGATTTCCGTTTCAATGACTTCCAAGTGGTAGCTTCGCCCGCTTTTGCGGGCTGGACCGCAAACCTTGCTTCAAGAGGTAACACACGAAACCTATGACCCAGCCACTACACCGGTAATTTCGCAATCAGGACTTCTGTTCTCCACCCACTGGTGGCGATATTCTCGGTGAGCCGGGAGGTTCGTTGGTGCCAAGCATTGGGTAGTCCTTGGTACTAGTACCGCCGTTACGTGGCAGAGTTTTGAACATAAGAGGGGACGCGTAGTTCGGTGTTTTCGTGTCCTCGCGCTGCCGGCGCTCAGTGACGATGCTGGTGGTTGCGCTGTGATGTCCGAAATTAGTCGGCGAGATAGCCGATCCTTGCGGCCGCCGACATCGACCCGAGTCCGCACTTCGAAACTTGGATATGCTTCGTGCTTTGAAATCCTTCTGTGGAGACTGTGATATGCGATGTCTCTTTGCATTGTGGCCAAGGCGTGTTCCGCTACTGACATTTTCTGGGCCACAGCCGACCTTTGCGATCCAAGATTGGTGTGGCTTATTAAACGGTGATTCGTGATTAAAAGCCAGTGACCATGCGTCTGCTTTTCTGAATTGCAATGTATCTAACCGCAGTTCAAGTCCTGCGGCCCGATGCGAACGCCGAACTTGTCTTGACAGGTAGGTATGTGGAGGTCTCTTTTGAGCGCCATTCAAGATGAGAACTCGGTTTTTTCTAGACATAGTTGTGAGGATGCTCAGGGGCTGTCAACGTTCCAAAGACCACATTTAGGTAATACCACAATGCATGGTGATGGAATTTACCGTTAGCAAGAGGAGTCAGATGCTGGGACAAGCACTCAGCCGCGGCACGTGGCCGCACAAGGCAAAGCTTTCTTTTTCCCTTGTGCTACAATCTATCCATATTATGCCTCATTTCCATTGCCGAGACACCGGGCCCACTGAGCTTTGGAGTTGTCTACCCACAGACTTCTGGAAGAACGGAAGTGGCTGGCGAAGGATGGTGACTGGAGGAGACACCATCTACCGGTATCGGCATACCCGGTTGATGGAGTGTCGAAGGAACTGACAAAATCGGCGCAGCTCCCTAAGAATGCGTTTGTTTTCTGGCTATACTTTTGCGTGGGGCAATGGCACAAGCCGGGACATTCTGTAAGGGGGCGCAGGAGATTCGAGCAGTCACCTTCTGGGCAGGAATCCGACGTATGACCGGAAGAATTGTGACCACTTTGAGAGATCCAGTTTTCTCATTTAGTCTTGGCAATAAACCTTTTCTGTGTTGTAAAATTGATATCGCATCTTGAAGTGAGGGGTGTCTTGGCTCTGTCTGAAGATCAGCTAGGACATAACCTTCTAAAATTTTGTCGTGCAACGTCATCATCAGTGCGTATTCGCCATCCATAGTAGATATCACAGAGGGACTAAGCGTAGAATTTGTGTCTTGTTCGTATGATGGGAGCGGGACGTGAGCCGGCCTATGCAGGTTCAGGCTCAACCTAGGATCGCAGATGGTAATGTCGGGCTAAGAGCTGTGTAAGAAAGATGACCTGACATGACCCCAAAGGTATGGCTTGTGAATATGCCTAGCTCACCTAACTAAAACAAAATTTAGTCGAGTCCGCAAACACCCGGACTTTGGTCTTCCTCGACTCCTTCATTATCAGACAATCCCATAATGTTACTCGTGAAAAGGAGATCCATAAAACGCCTTCCATAGGGAAGAAACGGTAGGGGATATCCACAGTATTCTCCGTCCAAAACTGAAATTAAAAACGAGAAAGGGGCTTGACGATCTCGTAGCCTAACAAATCAAAGAGCGTATGTGAGAGCGAGATAAAGCGAACAACCTCAAGTTTTGATGTTAGGATGTTCTGCAAAAATGAGGAGGAAGGATGGATGGATGAATGGATCAGTAGGTTGGGGCGAATGCGGCTCATAAACACACGCACAGACAAAACCACAGTGGCACAGTTCGAGCTCCATCTCCCATCTGCATGACGTAAAACGAGGGTGTTTTTTGATGAAGGGGCGGAGGATTCTGCTGAGTGTTGGGCCACAGGCCAAGCGTCGACGTACGTGGATAAGGCACCGCTGGTCCTCATCGTGTCTTGACTCACTCGTTCACCGTTCCTATGTTAATTAGCGTAGCCAAGCTTAGCCGTGTAATACAAAGACCTTACAGCAGAGGATTTTAGAGCTTTGAGGGACTGGTTCCGAACCAGTGGCTCCCAGCCGGATTTCGTGTTCTTTTCTGGAAGCAAAATTGCTGGCCATGTCAGGCTGAACCGAGTCCTTCGGTACACCCTCTTCTCCGACGGATACCCGTGTGGTGGTTTGGCCACCATTGTTGAGGTCGCTACCAAAAATGCCTTTGCTTTTGCCTGCGAACCGTTTCGTTTGAGTAGTAGCAGCGATGTCTCTATCTCTCTGTCCCTTGTTTGGAACTATGCTAGGAGGTAGGCCCCTAATCGATGTCTTATCGGCATCGTGGCCCTATGAACGCGGCCTCTATGCGCATGTTCTGTCACAAGCCAAGGGTCAAATTGCGATCCAGCTAACAGTTAGGCTGGTACATACTAATTCCAGTTCAAGATTGCTGGATTAGGCGCCAGGGCCCTACGAAGGGCTGGATGAATTTATACAGCCGGAGGGGGAGGGAGAAGACCTTAAGCTTTCTTGGTTTTGCTCCTTTCCTTCTTAGATGGTAGGTTTAGGCCAGACTTAAGTTTGAATGATGCGTCTCAGTCTGGCCAAAGCATTTCCTAGACTGGCGCACCCTCGTAGTATATACCAAGATTGAGTATACAAAGTCATCCACGAGCCTCTATGCACCGGCAAGAAACTCATCCGGCCCCTAATAATCATAAAACCCCTTCCCGCTCTTCTTCCCCAACCACCCCGCCTCCACCATCCTGCCCAGCAACACACTCGGCCTATACTTCGAATCCCCCGTCTCCTCCCACAGCACCCGCATAATCGCCGCACACGTATCAAGCCCGATAAAATCGGCCAACTGCAGCGGGCCCATGGGGACATTCGTCCCGTTCTTCATGATGGCATCAATGGCATCGCGGTCGCCGACGCCCGTCTCTAGACAGATGACGGCCTCGTTGATGTACGGCATGAGGATACGGTTGGCGAGGAAGCCGGGCGAGTCGGCCGAGACCGAGGGGATCTTGCCCATGGCTTCGCAGAAGGCCACGGCCGTGGCCACCGTCTGCCCGCTGGTTTGCAGGCCGCTGATGATCTCCACGCCCTTTTGCACCGGCACCGGGTTCATGAAGTGCGTGGCGACGACGCGCGAGCTGGCGGAGGTGTTCGTGGGGTCGGAGGTGGTGGCTGCGGCGATCTTGGTTATGGAGATGGAGGAGGTGTTGGTGGCGAGGATTGCGTGAGAGGGGCAGATCTGCGCGATTTGCGAGAAGATGTCGCGTTTTAGACTGGGGTTTTCGGGGACGGCTTCGATGACGAAGTCGACGGTGGAGAGGGAGGAGAGTGTGGTGCTGGGGGAGAGTAGGGAGAGCGCTTGGTCCGCTTGTTGCTGGGTTAGGCGGGATTTGGATACGTCTTTGGCAAGGAGTTTCTCTGGAGGGGAAGTTAGTGAGGAGTCAGATCGAGTATAGGTGGATGGATAGCGGTGATGGTGGATAGATCGTACCTGCGAAGGCGAGCCCTTTTTCCAGGGCTGCTTGCGATTGGTCTACGATGGTTACGGGAACGCCGGCTTTTTGAGCTGCTACGAGGGCTATGCCCAGGCCCTGGGTTTGTTGTTAGTTCCGGATTCATGGGCTTCATGCTCGCCATTTTGGAAAGGAATTCAAGGCCAGCAATAAGCATGACCGTACCATCTGTCCGGCACCAAGAACCCCAAGCTTCTTGACTTGGGCTGCGTTCCCAGCTGCTGTCGACAACATTCTGGCCTGGGCGGACATGGCCGCGGACTTCTGAAAAATAGTTCGGGACAACATTATGACTTTGGGTTTGGTATAGATTCTTCAATCAGTTGAAGGAAATATCAATGCTTAGACTTCACGCTCCATGTAAGGAAATCTATCTCGATGTGATGGAAGTTCGAGAATAGCTCGGTTAGCCGCGGCTAGCGGCTTAACGGCTTAACAGTGACGTCTGAGGTGCAATATGATGACCTGCAACACTTGCCGTTGCTGCGGTCAATGGGGTGGAGGAGCTCATCGCTTGACGATTCACGCTTCTTTCCCCTAAAACGTTCACGGGTTTAGAATTTCATTGGCGATTCGGACGCGACAGACTCGCAGTAAACTGCATTGACTAATTGTGTCTAGCGACCGATTCAGACATGTCTCACCCCCGCCGTGATGCTCTTTCATGTGATTTTCGATGGCCAGAGCTCCAACCTGGCCGCTGGTACCTGCAGTGGAGCGCACGGTTGATTCGTGCCGCCAATTAACGCGTGAAATACCGTGCGACGCGTCGTACTGCAGCATAGTAGATGTGTTCTGCCTGGGAAGATTGGAGGGTGCCTCATATCAAACAGAGCAAAAATATTGGAAATACGGCCCCGCAAACGACGCGATTACCAAGGGTTATCTGCTCTTTTTACATGATGATCATGTATTAATCCGCCCTCTACCGTATTAAGAAACCTGCTCTCGAGATCCGTCTCCTATCCAGTTCCCCGGGATGGAGCATCCACTGGAAGCCGCTCAGGCGGCGGATATCGTGCATCCGGAAATCCGCGCCCACATCAACTCGCTGGTGTCTGCTGTAAGCTTTCAAAGCCCTGTCGTATCGAATTTTTCTGATTCGTCAAAATAATAACAAAAGACAAACCATATAGCTCGGTGGGTTCAGCGCGGATGATGACGGCCGTTATGTTCTGGGCGACTCGGCCCTGGATGTACTCCGCGACATCAAAAAGTTTATCCGGTTCAACGACGACAAGCATAATCGCATGGATGTGGCGCGCTGCCTGGCCGAAGCCAATGTCGTAACGGGAGACCTGCTACACATCATTGCTGACTGGCCCATGAGCGCGACCGAGAGCAAGTACAAGGAGCGAATCGCCCTGGCCTGCGTTGAAATCCTCGTGCCGCTCACCTGGCCACTGGACCGAGCGAAGGATGAAATGACAGTCAATCACCACCGACATGTCCCTGTGTTGCAGCTCGCTCAGGTCGATTACAAACGCGCTATTATACACTTTGATAAAGTGCCTATTCTGCGCACCGCCACGCTACTGGCTTTGCCTCCTATGGCGCTGGCAAGGAACGAGCGGAGTTCGCGCGACGAGGGTATCATTAAACTGATGCTTTACCTTATTCGAAACATTATCATGATCCACTCACCCAATGAGGGGAAGCAGGATAGCGGCGACGAGTTCCAGATCTCCCGGTCGACGCTCATCGATACCTTGACCTTCCAGGACATCATCCTGACCATCCTGACCATTGCGTCCAACATGGGCGAGGATTTCGACCAGGAAGGGGTCATTGTTCTCGAGATTATATTCCACCTCGTCAAGCGCGTGGACGTGAACAAACTCTACATGACTGAGAAGCAAGTCAACCGGGCCATGGAAAGTGAGCTGGAATCGCTGCTTGCCAAAGAAGCCGCCCTGCGCCGCCCACATAACGGGAAAGCCTCGACTCGGCATAACCGCTGGGGCGCTATGGTCTGGGTCAAGCGGGATGACGGCAAGATGTCCACAGTCTCAGGTCAAGACACTTTGCTGGATGCGTCCAAGCGTCAGGAGAAAATGGACAGCACCAAAGTGTTCAAGCGACCGCGCCAGGCCAGGAAAGAGGAAATGGAACCCAAGGATCTGGGGCCGCCTGTCACGCTCAATGCCAGGGCAAAGGAGCAGTTAAGAGATTTCGTCAATGAGTTCCTCGACTCGGGGTTTAATCCGCTCTTCCAGCGTGTAAGGAGGCAGTTGGATGAACAAAAGAGTTATGTGTTGGGTTATCATCAGCGCCAGCTCTTCTACCTCGTATCTTGGTTCCTACAGGCGGAGAGGGCACGCAAGAAAGCAGCCAAGACGAAGTCATCCACCACCGAAACCGAGGACGAGGACGGGGTGGGCGAGTTTAATCTAGTGGCCAGCGTACTCAACCAAGAAACATTCATCAGTCTGAACCGGTCCATCGGCCGCGCACTCGAAGACAAGGACTGGCAAGAACTAAACGCAGCCATGCGATGTTTCACGCAAATCCTGCTCACGGTGCAAGAAATGTTCGGCTCCCAGAACGAGGCTGACCAGGAAATTGCCGAGAACATCCTCAGTCGCATCTTCTATGAAGAGGAGACGCACGAGCGCGTCGCCACCATCGCCCGCACTTACAAAGATCAAGGGTTCGAGTACCTCGACGCTTGTACCGAGCTCACACACACGTATCTCCGCATCCTTGAAGCCTACTCCAAGCAAAATGTTGATATGCAAGTTCGTTCGCGGCGCCGCGTGCGCAAGAAGAAGAAAAAGACCGGTAAAGCCCGGATAGGCGATGACGATGGAGACGGCAACCCGGTCGCAGTAGAAGAAGAAGACTCCGAAGCCGAGCAGGACCAGGCCTCGGCGGAGAAGGAGAGCCGCGAGCGCAAATTCGACTTCGGGCGCTTCGCCAACAGATTCGTCACCCAGGGTGTCGTCGATACATTTGTGAAGTTCACCCGCTACTACCAGGACCTCGACGAGACGCAGCTCAAGCGCGCGCACAGGTATTTTTACTGCTGCGCTTTCAAGCAGAACATGAGCGTCATGTTGTTCCGTGTGGACATCGTGCAGCTCCTACACAGCATGATCAAAGGCTCGCATGCGCTGGATAAGAATAGCTGCTCCAGCTATAAGGAGTGGGAGGAGCTCTGCAAGCAGATTCTGAAGAAGTGCATTCGCAAGATCGAAGAGAGGCCGGCGTTGATCATCGAGATGCTGTTCTCGAAAGTCAATGCTACGGCCCATTATCTGGAGTATGGGTACGAGAAGCAGACAGCCAGGTCAACGAACCCAAGGCCCGCGGCCGAGTTGGGATTTAAAGCTGTGGGGCTGGATAACGAGAGGAAGATCGCGGTTGCTGTGGGGGTACTGCTGGATAAGGGATTTGCGGATCATGTGGCTTGGGTGAAGGATCAGTTGGGGAAGGCGGCGGTGGAGAGACGGGCGTGGGAGAGGTTGGAGGTAGCGAGAGTTGCTGCTGAGGGTGGAGGTCGGGAAGGGGGAGATGGAGGAGCGCAGCAAGAGAATGGTACCGGTGCGATCTCTGAGGCCAGGCCGGGGCAAGAGAATGCTACGAACGAAACATCTGAAAACGCCACGACTGCGAACGCCCCAGAGGCACCCATATTCAGTATGTTCCCTTCCCGTTTCCCTGATGCCTTACCTGGTAACTACACCTTGGCGAAATACTAACCTTCCTCCCCTCCGCCAGCTATCGAACCCGACGACGACACCCGCAAAAAGGCCATCTTCAAAAATCCCCACCTCCGCCTCCTCCTCTCCCTCGTATCAATCCAGTGTCTCGCGCCCCTCCTCGACGAAACCCCCGACGCCACCTACATCATCCCCTCCCACATCTCCGTCCCCGCCCTCCAAACCTCCCTCGACCACATCAGCAAAGCCGAGTTCGCTCCCCCCACCTTCGAAGACGGCCGGCTCGCGGAAAACCAGCTGCGCCGGAAATCCGCGCCGCGTCGCAAAGCCGCCTTTGACGACGATGACGGCGACGCGCTCTCGGAAGACGGGGAAGAGGAGTTTCTGTTTGCGCCCGGGGGTCCCACGCACAGGAAGGACGACCATGCCAAGCCGAAGCACAAGCTGACGAGAAGGAAGAGACGGGCTAGCGATGCTGAGGGTGCGGGGACGGATGACAAGGCGAAGGAGGAGGAGCGCAGGCGCAAGAAGAAGGAGCGCGAGCTGGAGAAGATGAGGAAGTTGAAGAGCGAGGTGTGGGTGCATGCGAGCGATGATGATACGGATGAGGAGCGGGATCGGGGCTTCTTCGAGAACGAGGAGAAGATCAGGCGGAGGCAGAGGGAGGGGGCTTTGGATGGGCTTTTAGGGGGTGCGGTCGGTCGGGATAAGGACGAGGAGGTGTTGGTGGTGGAAGAGGAGGAGGAGGGTGCGGGGGAGAAGGGCAGGAAGAGAGGGTTTTGGGATACTTCTGATGAGGAGGATGAAGATGAGGATGGGACTACTGCGGTCGCCCGGAAAACAGGCAAGAAGGTGGTGGATGTGGAGGAGGACAGTGAGGACCAGGGGAGCGACGGAGGCTCTGATTCTGCGTCAGATGATGCGCTCCTATCCGCAACCAGACCGCCAGACCTAAAATCTAAGGGCAAGGGAGGGAAAAGAAGAAAAGTATCCCCGCTCCCACTTGACGGAGACGGCGAGGATGATAGCGACGAGGAGATGGCGGATGCATCTGTTCCGGCCCGGTCGATATCAAGGACGGAGAAAAATGGGAAGGGGGATGAGGATGATGGGGACAAGGAGAATAGGGAGAGCGGCGAAGACGATGAGGATGAAGACGAGGCCCCGGTAGCTAAGCCGGCGCGGAGGAGACCGAGGACCATGGCGGGGTTTGTGGTGGATAGTAGTGACGAGGAGTAGATGTCTGAGTCTGTAGGGTGATGTAAATGGATGCTAGTGGTGTGCTTTTGTCGTCTACAAATTCTCCCATGTTCTTGAGATCAAGGAGCTTGTTTTCTTGGATTACGGGATGCTTTGTTTCTCGAGGCGAGCTTTTGTGCATGGACACGCCCTCTTGAAGTGCGGTCTTGCCCGAGACGTCAACAGCCACAACAGCTGTCTCGAAGATGAATGTCATCGCAATTTAATTAGCGTCAACTGTATCGACTGGCTCTTGAGCCACGCTACGGCAGTTTTGGACAGAAGGGATGTGCAACTCGTCCCCCCGACCCGCTTATTCCCCGCATGTCCACCCCCAACACAAAGCGTAATCCCTCTTCCTCGCGAACCTCCCCCCCCTTAACAGTCCCATCCTCAAACCCCACCTTACGCACCACCACCCTCACCCGCTCTCCCCCGCGGCTCAACCCGAACAACGAAATTCCCCAACTCCATCAAATGCACCTCCATATCGATGCCGCCAAAGCCCGCATAGCCCGCCATGCGTGCGGCGAGGGTGTTCATGGCGGAGGCGCTGTGCAGCCCGCGCGGCGAGGCAAAGGCGCGGGCGGTGGGCGAGCCGCTGGTGCCAAAGGCGGTGTAGAACGCACCGTCAAGAGCGTCTATCACCTTCGGCACGGCGTTCCAGGTGGCGTTGCCCTTCACACCGCGTCCGCTGGAGTAGGTCGTCAGAGCCGACAACAGCGCGTTGGCGATGCCTCCATTGAGGGTGGCGACGCCGGTGCCCGCCTCGCCGGCCAGGCTCGCCGTGATCACGGTGGTGAGCCTGCTCTTGTCGCTCCAGAAATAGCCGTGCATGGCGGCCCAGGATTCCTTCATGCCGCCAAGCTTGCGGCCGATTTTCTTCGGGGTGAATCTCTCGCCCAGCGTGAAGAAAAGGTCGGCGAATTTCGTCGAGCCGATGAGAAGCGAGAGGCCCAGAAAGCCACCGACGACGCCTGCCGTCATCACCCAGAAGAGCGAATCCTTCCGGGGATAAAGGCAGAGACCGAACGCGCACCAGGCCAGCAATGAAGCCATGTCGCAGGCTTTTTCGAAGACGACGAGCGAGACCGCCAGCGAGCCTTTCAGGTGGCCTCGCTCGGCCATGAAGCCGGCCTTCGCCATGTCGCCCATCTTCGAGGGCAGGATGAGATTGAGCACGCTCGCCACGAGGATGAGCCGGTTCGCCTCGCCGAAGGGGAGCTGCTCGGCGCGCGGCATGGTCGCGTCGTGGACCAGCACGGGGATCACCGGCGCCAGCCGCATCACGGTGTCGATACGATCGGGCATGGCTAACTCCGCTGGTCGTGACGGTCAGCGGCGACGACCC
>JAOYMO020458168.1:0-17083 GCA_025802455.2 Iodosphaeria phyllophila | reverse complement strand
CAAATTAAGTTGCCTGGTATTTTGGTCTGCGCCTCGACCGGTGCTCACCGTAACAGTCGCGAATCTTGGGACATTCCAAGTGGGGGCTATCGGGGGTCAAAAGGTGTTCAAGTGTAGCGCTAAGCCTGCCAGTTCTGCCGTGTACCGGTACCGGATACGCTTGCATTCATCCTCCCATCCAGAACTGCCTGTTTGCGCATAGAGCAGCACGCCCGCATTCCGTGAAGTCTTTCCAGAGTGAGCGCGTCTTTGTCGTGGGGGCACCAGACCCTGGATCTCCAAGATTCGAGCACGTCCCATTCCGTAAAGCTTCCCGACTTGGACGGCACTACAACCCAACACGGAAAAACACGGCATCCTGCCTGATCGACGGGAAGAATCGAGAAGGTCGATATGAGCGACGAGGCACTCGCACCATGTGCCAGAAATGCCAAGAGATGTGTTGCGGGCGGCGGTGAGGAATCGGGCGGGTCGGATAGGAACGAAACAAACACAAGCCTCGCAACTTGCATATCACTGGGAGTCAACACTCTCTTGGCGAATTTATGGATTTACAGTATTGCAGGCCAGAGTTCCGGGTGCTTGTTGGCAACGCCCCGTCGTTGCATGTCGGTATAACTTGCGAAAGGTGGTGGCTAACATGCGGCGGACTTGGAGTCATCGCACCTACTATGTTATTATAGGAAGCTGTATCATCGCTCTGCAGATGGAAATTAGCTCGCTCCCAGACCCGTCACAACCGAGCAGTTATCGCGAATCCCACCGTTGACACATTGTCACAGTGTGTGCTTCGTAGCGCTACAGAATTCGCCAGGGGTCGTGTGCACAGTACAGTTCAGTACTATACGGTTCTCTAGGAGGCACGAATTGCATGCCCCTGTGCCTACTGTATTTGGGTGTGTTCCATGCCCCAGATTTGCTGGTTTTTTTTTGTTTTGTTTTTTTTGGACAAGTTGCCAAGAAGTCCAGGGAAGTATGACACCCGATACGGTAGTGGATATGGACTGACGATGGTGGCAGTGGCTTGCTTCGGAAATCGAGTCAACAGCTAAGCCCATTTTGGGCGGGTACAAAGAGAAGTAGTGGTGGGGGGGCATCAGAGCTGGTACTGGCTTTAGCGGGATGCAAGGGGCGGATGGGAGCCGAGGATTGGAATCATCGTTTTGTTTTCGGTTTCCATGTCTCTTCAAAACGTGAAGCCGAGGAAAGCATTGCTATCCAATCAAGCGCTTTTGCTCCTCCCGTGCCGTGGGCGGCACGACGTGCTTAGGGCAGTTCCGTCGAGATTTCTGAATTGCTGCTCTTGGTGTGACCTCGTTGTTGTAAAGCTTTTGCGGACCATGATAGGGTCATGTTGAGCCTGTACGAAACGCAGCCGCACGCGACTATCAGTGATGGCCAGTTAAGTAAATTGATCAATGACTGTATACTCTGATCTACTGTAGAACATGGACTCGGAAACCAGACATATCTTCGAGTTGCCGCGCTACTCGATTGCAGTTTTGCACTGTGCAAAGTTTATGACTGGAACAGAGCGAGGTCAGTTACACATGCTGCTTCGGGCTTCCTGGCGGAACCAGCAGGGGTTTGATCCTCTGCCTCCCGCCTCCTGGGAAGCCTGGAATTATAAGCAGGTGCCTCGCACATCTACCTGTATATCGAGCGCGGATTTTCGTAATTGAGACACTGACATGGTACCGCAGACAAGGTGTCATTAGTACCTGGCGTCTTTGCATGATCCCTAGCCTGCCATGTGATTACTTGTTCCATTTGCGTTGTCCTCGCAGGCTCTCAGCCGCCATGGAGGCAGCATACCTGCGTGTTCGAACGACCGAGAAGTCCGATCCAGAAGGTTGGAACCTGATCGAAACACGCGCGGCATGCGTCCGAAGGATCCAACGCCAGAGCGTGGATGCTCTGGAGAAGAGGCGGACGGGGTTGGGCAGCCGCGTCAGCGAGAGCGAGACTTGGAAGAGCGAATAAAAGAAAGCAAAGGATACGATTGAGCGCTTCGAACTCGGTCATCGACTCGCTGGACGATTAAAACGGCTAACGACGTTTGGATTTTTCCAAGCCTCATATCGGATTCTTGCATGCGCTACTCGCTCAATTATGTACCTGCTTAGGTCGCAGGTGCTGCTTGTCGCCCTTCTGACACACGCTATTTGGGCAGCGCCAAGTCCTAAGCATCCACCTCCACCGCCAGTGCCATCCTCGCTAGAGCTTGGGCATATGGGAGAGACCGGAGGGTCTCCTGTGGATTCGTCGAGTGAAGTGGTTCGCATTTATTTAGACCAGAATACAAATCAGCCGGGAGCCCAAGGCCATACAAATGGCTCTCCTCCGACGTCTGGTCAACAACAGCATTCATCACCGGAAAGGAGAAACGGGTAGTGATCAGATGTTAATGCCGTGGCGTCCACTGAACGGAAAGCGGAACCGTCAGTCCCAGGGAGCAACGGTGTCTTCCCAAGGGATAATGGAGACTCTCCTAACATAAACGGGGTTGGACCAGGAATTGGGAGTGGGAAGAGGAGTTGGAGGTCCTCACAAGGCTCTGAATGACGCCGGCCATCAACACTTGGTATTGGTGCATGGCCGATGAGTCGAGGTTATTAAGGATGATATTTAGAAGAACTGACGGTTTTCAACTACCAAGGTGATTGGTTTCGCACTGGAACTCTGTACCACGGAATGAGAGGGGGTCCCCTCGTCGGATTTATATGGCAGATGATCTATAATTCTATGGAGACGCTCTACCGGCAAATGGAGATTCAACGCGGATATGATATCGCTTATTGGGGAAAACTAGTCACACAAGTACCACCTCCTCCGTCCACAAGACAAACTTCGCGTGGTGATCTATCCATTCCTTTGGATCTTCATTCTTGAGATCAGACATGGCTTTTTGGGCGCTTGGAATGCTTGCTCATGTCACGATACGTGTTACATCTATGCATATTTGCGTACAATGGCCGCAACCACTTTCCATGGCAGTGTGCTAATGGGTATATATCGGGTACGGCTTACAGTTGTGGAGATGTGGCATATCAAACTCGGTCAGATGGTCTTATACACTGGCGGGCCACTCCTGGCTAGTCTTTCTCTCAGATAGATCGTCAAAAGAATGCTTTCGTGTGTATCATAGACTTGTGTACAGTGTGGTCTGTCACCATGTTCAAACCATCAAAAACGTCCACTCTTGCGACCACCCACCGTATAGCGTACATGGCATGGCAGCGATGTGGAAAGAGCAGCGACTAACTTGATCTGTTCAAATGTGGCCATTCTGGCGTGTTGATGAGTTGCTACCCCACTGACCTCCGACATCTATCGGACGATGCGATAGGTAGCTCTGACCGGGAATGGGATCAAAATGCTAACCGGACGAGTGCGTTTCTTTACGATCACTGACACGTCTCGCGCGTCTTTGGGTCAGGCGACCTATGGCGATCTTGCCCAAGTACTGTATGTCATCTCTCGAAGCGAGACAATTTAGACAAGCTTTACGTGCGGCGCAAAAAAACGCATCATTAGATACTGTGCAGGACCCCTCTTATAAGGTGACGGTGCTTGCCAACGAGGCCACTGTCGTGATAGTGGACACGAACCGATGTGGGTCTGCTTCACCGGAGGAGAGGACAAATCCACTTGCGTGATATTCGAACTTGCAGGCTACCTAGAACTTCGGAGATCATACTTTCTCTCGGGAGATGTGGACTCACAAACCGCTTTGGGAGCATATTAGTTTGCCCACCGGGCGCGTTAGATGGCTTCTCTTATTCGTCCTTCATCACACTTCATACCAACGACATTCTACACCAACGCGTACGATCGTACGAGAGTGAAACTAACACTTTCTAACACGCGCGATTGACCCGTCGCCACACCTGTTCGTAAGAACCTGACAGGCCACCAATAGTTACGGCTGATGAGAGGGTCTAAATGCCGAAGCCTACTGTAGACCGGGGAGACCCTGGGTGAACACTATGAGGGGAGTGCTCATAAAAAGGTCGCATCTGCCGCTGCTTTCCGCTCGTCTCCACACCAATGTTATCGATTTTGTCATTAATCGCTGTCTATCCGTCCAGCTTCTTACCATATCTAGCATCCGAATAAAAGCCCTATCGTGAATCGTTCACGGCGGGACCGGCATGCAGTGTGCCTCTCAAGTGGCCGTGATTATTCGCGGAGCATGCGCGCCAGCTTGAGCCCTCGAACCCAACCATACTGTGATTGAAACCTACGGAGTTTACCCGTTGATGGGACTGGGAACCAAGCAAGTTCGCTAAAATATGAAAAAAGTATAATCGAGGAGCAACCCATCGTGATCTCCTGAAACCAGAGCCTTCTAATGGCGATAGCCTGACTAATGCGATCCAATCGCTGCTCGCCGAGCTGCTCATAACGTGCAGGGTCGACTGCAATCTTAATATTGAGTTGCTCAAAGGGACTGACAGCCATACTCGGGGTTCTTCATATCGTACAGAACCTGACTTGTGAAACCACAGCAATCCGCCTTCTTGATGTTCGTGACAAACACGTCCCATTGCCCGGTGGAGTCGAAAACCTGGCCGTGGGTCTTACCCGAACCTTGATCCAGGCAAGCATTCGCGGTGTAATTGGCGGCCATCGCTACGGCGGTGTACTCCACTTGAATGTCGGTGTCGGTGTTGGAGCATACGTCGATCGCGGTGCCACTGTCTGCGTCACAGGCACGCCAACACGAATCTTTTTTAATCGTGGTATATTTTCCAGGCCAATAAGTGTTCCACTTGGCCAGTTGCCACACTATGTCGGAATCGCTAGCCTCACCCACCTGGCAAAGCACATCCTAATCCACGCCGCCACCACCGTTGTCAGCAAATGTAGGCCTGACCAACACTATTGCCAGAAATGGATCGGAAGAAGAGGCATGCTGTGCACATGCTTTATCGTGAATGAAGGTAGAGAAACTGGGGACTAACACTGGTGGAGTCAGGCTCTCCGAACTTGTCATATGCCGGATATTTATCATCCCTGTCATCCGCTCTTCGCAGAACCGGGTTTGCGTAAACCGACTGGTTGGAGTGGGTTGTAGGGTTAGCTTAGGGATTTCCCAAGGATCGCTGCCATTGCAAGTAGTTTACACGACACGTCGAAGGGCAGGGGAGTGGTGGGCTTACCAGCCCAGTGATCAGACCGAGAATAATTGCGGACTTCATGGTTAAGGCTTAAACAGAGAAAGAGCGACGTTGATACTGGCGATTAAAGAGTGACAAGTAGTTGGCAAGACCGAAGCGATGTCAGCAAACCGGACTGCAAGAGACAGTATATCAACAAAGTTGAACCCGGAGCGCATACAGTGATTTAATAGAGAAGCCGTGCCGTTACGCCTACTTCCGACTCCAGTAATTATCTCCAGGAATTATAGTAACGGCTCGGAAAACAAAAAAGAAGGACGCCTCCGGCCCCATATTGCTAAGGCATACCGATCCTATTCTAGGAGCTCAGCTGCTTGTTGTAATTTCCGATCTCCCGCCCCCATAAGCCTCCCCCTGAGTAAGCCGGAGACTTCACCGAGGTTGAGTAGTTAAATCACATATTCCAGACTTCGTTTCTCACGAGTGTTTAGGTACAAGAGGGCTGGGCACAAAGTGCTGACTCGAACTTATGAACTCGCAAAACCACGAGTATGAGGTGTACCTTCCTGCAGAAAGCGACGTAGATAGGTAATCGACGAATGATAAGTGTCGAGCCTAATTCGTAAGAACGGAAGAAATCATCCACCGTGCCAGTAACTCTATCAACTTGTTGCTTTAGCTTACTGCTCCAAGTACCATCCTGTGCCAATATTCAATTTGGTGATTTTAATCTGCCATGACCGGAGAGAGTGCCGCGGCTTTCACTTCTATTAATTAGTAGATTAGAAGATTCGGCGTTCGTTGACAAAGATAGCCTGCCTGTAGGGTTCGCCGGAACGTTCCGAGGAGTGGATTCTCATTAAGTTAATCAAGAACCAGGCAGACCAGGGGTTCCAAAAGCCCCCCAAAATTTGCGACATTCTTTACGGTTTCGTGTTCGTCAACATAGAAAATTCCCAAGCAACTTATCAGAACAGTGATTGAGATAGTCCAGTAGGTTGGACGTCCTGAGACACCATATTGGAGAAGCAGGCACATCCCTGCTTCAGATCCAGGACAGTTCGGCAATACTGGCGTTCATGCAAAGCTTGGGATTCGGAGCACCGCCCCGGTATGAACTAGATGAACTGGTAATCGCTGTACCCTACTTAGGTGCCTACCGTAACTTATTGAGTGTTTCTCATATCACCGAGGGAATCGTTCTTCACTGATCTCAAGGCAAGGCACCACCTGCTATTCAGCCTCGATGCATGTGCATGAAGCGGAGAATGCAGCACAGGTTTGATGGCGAACGACCAAAAAATCCTGGGAGCAATTGCGTAGGAGCTAGTGAAGGAATCGAAACCCGCCGGTTTCTCTAGTCAAGACGAAGCGATGAACCAAGACATTCATTCCAGAAGGCTTGGCCATGATACTGCAAGATAATCTCACTCTCGAGTTTTCTCTCATCACGATAGTTCTCGATGTGTGACGCATTCTTGAGAGCGATTACATGGTGCTCGTCACATTTAGCGCAGGGTGGATTATGCTTAAGACTTTTGACCAATGCCTATGATTTTGGGTGCAAGATGGTTCTAGCAAAGGGATGGAACGGCCATGAGGAACACCTTGAGATTATGGAAAAGGAAGACGAAGAAGAGTGTTCTTGGATGGCCACAGAGATCTGGTATCGGGGCCTTTCCTGGAGAAAAATTACACGTGGAATATCATCTCTGCCGGATCCCACTCAGGATGGTTCGTTTGCTTCTTGACTGATGGCACTATAATATCACAAATCCCCTCACGCCATTTCAGCATCAATTTTTTCTTGTGCATCTCTAAAGACCCGCGACCTGATTTCCCTGCTGTTTCGTCTTTCTTTCGCGGCAGTATACAGAAAACGTATATATCACCTAAGTTAGCCATAGCCGATCAACACGAAATCACCCGGTCGATCCTTCGACGACGTCGTTGCTCGCCAAGCTTTCGAGGCTAGAACGCTCGTTTAAGTGACGCTCAGCAGACGCACCCGAAGGCATTTCGGCGATTTCGAGGAGAAATTGAACAATACTCTTGTGATTACTTCGCCCTGCCAAATCTAGCGCCGTACTCCCTTGATTATTTCTCGCCCCTAGATTGACCTTGCCAGTTCTCAGAAGAAGCCGGATAACAGTGCTGTGACCTTCTCTGGCCGCTAATAGCAACGCTGTGTTTCCCTCTTTATTTTTCGCCTCCAGATTGATTTTGCCAGTGCTAAAAAGTCGAACAACGCTGCTACGGCCCTCTTTGGCCGCTAGTAGTAGAGCTGTATTTCCATCATCATCTTGAGTCTCCAGGTTGACCTCGTCAGTATCAAGGAGTAGCTGAACAACATTCTTGTGTCCCTCCAGAGCCGCCAGCATGAAAGCCGTCCTGCCGTTTCCTGTATGTGCGTCTAGGTCAACTCGACCGGTTTCGAGAAGTAGCCGGACTACAGACTCCTGGCCTCGGACGGCTGCCATCATCAATGCCGTGCCTCCTGCGTCATCTTCGGATTCCAAATCGACTTGGTGAGTATCGAGAAGGGGTTTGACAACCGACTCCTTTCCCCATAGAATTGCGTTCGTCAATGCTGTACGCCCGCTGAAATCTTTGCCATCCGGGTCGACTTCACCGGTATCAAGAAGGAGCTGAACAATCTCTTCGTGGCCGCTCGATACGGCCTCTAACAACGGCGTGTTTCCGACGGAATTCGTAGCTTCAGCATCCACTCCATCGCTCCCAAGCAGCAGTTGCACTGCCCCCTTGTGACCTTCCTTTGCCGCCCGGTGAAGTGCTGTGTTCCCGTTCTCGTCTTGCGCGTTGATATCGACTTTGCCCGTGTCAAGAAGTAGCTGAACAATGTTGTCGCGGCCCTTCGAGGAGGCATTTATCAACGGCGTCAGTTCTTCAATCCCTCTATCATCAGGGTCGACCTCGCCGGTGTCAAGCAAGAGTTGAACAGCCTCTTCATGCCCTCCTTCCGCTGCCCAATGCAGTGGTGCATCCCCGCCGTCATCCCTTGCATTCGGGTCAACTCTGCCAGTGTCGAGAAGCAGTCGCATAATATCCGCATGGCCCTTGATTGCGGCTGTTACCAACGGCGTCCTTTCCCAAACACCTCTATCATCTGGGTCAACTCCCCCAGTGTCAAGAAGCAATTGGACGACCCGCGTATGGCCCATTTCTGCTGCCCAGTTCAGCGGCGTATCACCGCCGTCGTCTTTAGCATCCGGATCGACCTTCCCGGTCTCAAGTAGTAGTTGAACGATGTCATAGTGACCGTTTGTCGCTGCCTTCATCAATGGTCTATTCCGATTGACATCTCTGGCATCCGGGTCAACCTTCCCCGTGTCAAGAAGCATCTTGACGACAGTCTTGTGACCTCCCTGCGCTGCACAATTCAGGGGCGTATCTCCGTTGTTGTCTTTCGCATTCAAGTTGACCTTGCCGGTGTTGAGAAGGATTTGGACGATGTCCTCTCGACCGTTCGCTGCTGCGTTGATCAGCGGCGTTTTTCTTTCTATCCCTCTGTCGTCGAAGTCGACCTTGCCAGTATCAAGAAGAAGCTGAACAATCCCCGTGTGGCCCTCGTACGCCGCCCAATTCAATGCCGAATCTGCGTTCATGTCTCTCGCGCTCAGGTCAACTTCGCATGAGCCACAAGTAAGAAGCAACCGTACGACGGCCTCATGGCCAAATTTAGCTGCCAGTATCAACGCCGTATACCCGCTGATGTCTTTTGCATTGGCATCGACTTTGTTGTTTAGAAGCAGGCGGACGACTGCCTCGTGACCGTTGGCTGCTGCTCTTATGAATGGCCTACTGCCTTCTTCATCCTTCACTTCCGGGTCAACTTTCCCAGTTTCAAGCAGAAGTTGGACGACTCGCTCGTGGCCGTTGTTTGCCGCGATCGTTAACGCAGTGCATCCGATCCATTCGCCCGTATTAGGATCGACATCACGGTCAAGGAGCAATTGCGCAATCTCTGCGTGCCCTGCAATCGCTGCTTCTGCCAGTGGCGTCCACTCATTCGGATTTTGAGCTGCTGGATCGACCTTGCCGCTGTCAAGTAACAGCTGAACAATTTTGCTATACCCTTGTTTTGCTGCCCACGCGAGTGGCCTCCATGTCTTACAGTCGTACCTCGTTTTCGTCGGGTCTATGGTTTGCATGATCAGTGGCATCCAAGTATCCTCATCACCGTCAGATTTCGAGCTGGCCCCGCCAGTATCGTGCAGAAGTTCGGTAATTCGATCATGCTCTTTGACCTTTGCCAGCCGCCACGCCGTCCAGCCGTCTTCGTTGATATCGTTTGCATTGACACAGGGAATACTCAATAGTAGTTCGACGATCTGTTCATGCCCTTCCCATGCGGCACACATCAATGCTGTCCACTCTCCCTCTCCGTTGCCTCCGGCCTCAATCTTTCCAGCATGGATTAACATTCTGAGAGCTGGCTCAAGTCCTTTTGTCGCAGCGCTAAGCAACGCCACCTTTCCGTCGACCTTCTGCGAATCCATCAGGAGTTTCACCACTTTGGTATGTCCATTCACAGCGGCCACCAGTAGCGGTGTTTGCCCATATTCATCCTCCATATTTGGGTCTATTTTATCGCTATTAAGCAAGAGCCTTGTAGCCACTTCGTGTCCGTTGCTTGTCGCCCAGAGAAACGGCTCCCGCATTTCGACTTGACCGGTACTCAGCAGGAGGTCGACCATCTCTTTATGTCCGTGTTTTGCTGCCTCCAGCAGCGGCGAAAAGCCAACCGTGCCATTGACGAGAAGATTCACCATGTCATCCAAGTCCCCAGAATCCGCGTCTCCAGTATGGCCATGACGATGACCGCCCAGTTCTGAAGCTCGCTGGGAGGCATCCATGGCCCCTCGAAACTTGCTCTTGGCTGCTTTTGTGCACCCAATCTCGTTGAGAAACAGCCCCATGTTCCAGAGTCTGGTGGCCTGGCGCAAACTGGATGTTTCCGTCGCCCCGCATCGCACTCCGCTCGTTTCAAATCTTCTATTGTCATCATTGTTTGGGTGGCCAATGAACCCATCTAAATCCCAGACCAACAGAAAAGGGTACATGTACTTGGAGACTGATTCAAAACATTCGGACCACGGGACGTTGGATCGATCGTCCTGGGGTGAGACCGCGATCGCGATAACAGCTAAATAGTCATCTTGCGGCCTAAGAATGGTGGGCCTTGGTGCGCCCTGTAGAAGACAGATGACATCGCCTTTGCGAATTGCCTTGGCTGACGGCTCCAGTCGCCACTTTGAACTCGATTCATGTGAGACCACGTTCTTGCCACCGCCTACCCAAGTAATATCAACCGTTTCAGACCCAGTTTCGTTTGTCACGACCGACGATACCCGTCCAATCACGCAGCCCTGCCCACGGATGACCGCGACTTCTTTGTCGTCCCAGGTATCAATTGACATGTGTTCGGAAAACAAAAGACTGATGAACTGGTGGAAGAGTTCGCCCCACGGCTTATCGTAGTCAGCCGACAGGCCCCTGGCCGCGAGATTATCGGAGCTCATGCCCATCAAGGCATAGATCTTGTCATGGATTTTGGTAGCTTTCCGGGCGTGATACATGTCGAACAGTTCACTCAAGGGGCGGATGTTGAGACTGAACCTACCAGACCGGCTGTCTGCCGGTATGTGTCTTGTGCGGTAGACTGAGTCTCTCATGAGAGAAATCGCAGGCCGGACCAGGCTTTGCAAGTCTGGATAGTCGTTATATAGGAGCATTAATGAGCTCAGACCCAATCCGAATGCGTATCCACATATCTCTGCGGAGCCGCACTTGATGAGAATGTCCCGCGCAGCGCCGACCTCTTGGAGCACCTGAGTCCTGTGTCAACGGCCATCACGTTATCTTGAGCTTGTCTTCACTTACCCAAACTCGTTGAAACCATGGTCGCTGGATGAGTTTGAAGATTTCCCGGTCATGGCCTTGGCGTGACGATTCCCTGAACTGCCCGAGCGCAGTTTTGTGGATATACTCAAAGGCCCGGTCGCTGCCATGGGCAGCTTCACCAAGCCACACGATGACACGGCTTGCTTTGGCATAAATCTCGGCCATGGCTTGAACCTGCTGGCCTTTCTCGGCTTGGTCATTCTGGTTAATGCATATAGCGTCGATCCAGACAATCCGGTCTATAAAATGATCTCGAAGATGCATGAGCGCATTGTGAAGATTGGGCCAGACAGTGAACTGGCAGTTCATCACTTGAATAGTTCGAGGCTCCTCGTCAAGTCCCCATACATAGGATAACGCGTCATATGGACGAGTGCCCCTTGAGTCCGTCAGGGGGGAGGTGATGAACTGGCATCGTATCGGGGCATGGTCGTCTTCGTCCGGTAAAAGACGCAATAGTCTAATGCTGCCCTCCGGCAGGGGCTCATAACGGTACAATAGTAAATTTTCCATATCAAGCTCTAGAATCCAGTACGTAGAAGCATTAGCACATTACGAGCATAAATCCTCGAATAACTAGCTCATTTTCTTTTAGGTAATTACCGGTATGGTAGATTTAGGTGGAGTCTAGTGCAATACCGTGCATCGAGAAAGGCCAAAATTGACCAGAAAGCCGATCCTTGACTTAACTAAACCTACAAAAGTCGATAGCCTAGTCATCCTCATCACTGATCCCTACTATTTTCCAGAATAGCTCGATATGAGCAAGCACGCTTGTTAGGATGTCGACTAACATAATGTTCGGCTGGCCAGAGAGCCTTTTGCGCTGGGTTAACTCGTACCTGAGATGGCATCACGAGCTCTAGAACGCCACAAAGTCCTGTGGGCTACCACAATATTCTGATAGGCGGCGTTTGGGGAGGCTGTGCTGCTGGAACTCCCCATGATCGAATGCGCTTGGCAAGGTGCACACTGCACTTAGGCGAGATGCATCACACGTGGTCGTTACAACAGCAGGTTTCCAGGTGAGCAGTCAACTCTTATGCTTCTTTGCACCTAGACATTGACATTATGTTCGAATTACCGGTAAATGCAACTGGTGCGGATCAGGTGTATGCTGCTGACTTCTGCTGAGGCCATCATACCTCGACCTAAAGCGCAGCGGGACAAGACTTCAATTGACGATGTTGTCTAACTTATCTGATCTTAGAACATAGGAGGTATCGCTAGCTGCCGGACATGGCAGATCTGCAGATTTGCAGGCCGGTTGCATAGCTACCGCAACAACTTGGGTCCGTTCAGAGAATTTCAAGTTCCCATTCAATCCGTAGCTGCTCACTCTAATGCTCTGATCCCAAATTCCGGTCAGCGGTTGAGCAACACAAAAATCTTTCGGCCTGGCAGTTATAGAAACCACACCTGTACCCCAAGTCTATTTGCGGCTCCCCTGTAGAGTTTTCCGAGCTTCACCTTCAAGTTCCGAAATGGACAATTCAGTCCGGAGAAAGGGGATGAAAAACCAGGGCATCTTTTCCAAGTGGTCGATCCAAGGTGGCTGTTGTCAATGAACCAGTCGTTCTTCACTCGGCGCCAAGCTCAGCCGTTTTCAATTTGTATCTATAGTGAGTGAGTGGACAAAAGTTCCGAGCAAAGTAGTTTTTCGCACCAAAATGCCCGATTTCAACGCTAAAGTTTTGTTAGGCAACCACAATTGTCGCAACAAGCTCAGTATATAGGATTGCTCCAAATTGATCAAATCCTAACATACTTGAGTTTTATTCAATTTGAATGAACACTGCGAGGCCCAGCTCTCAAATATCTCGCTACAAGCGTCGATCCCACCAAAATTTTCAGCTTATTGGTGGGGCAAAATCTCCAAGTGAGGTTTTCAATAGCTAGGCCTCGCAGTGTTCATTCAAATTGAACAAAACTCAAGTATGTTAGGATTTGATCAATTTGGAGCAATTCTATATACTCAGCTTGTTGCGACAATTGTGGTTGCCTAACAAAACTTTAGCGTTGAAATCGGGCATTCTGGTGCGAAAAACTACTTTGCTCGGAACTTTTGTCCACCCACTGTACCATGGTAGGCTTGTTCACTGGCAGGCCAGGGAAAAGTTTCGGGGATGCTCACATGATATGGTTGATAGTTTGGCGGGGTTTGCATATGATGGAGCTAACTGGAGCGAGGAAGAATCCTCCAAATCCCTTGAATTCTCCTTCACTTCAGCAGAAAGGGGGATGGATGGAGGATGAATGGTGAGCCATACCGCACACAAACGGTTTCTTGATAAGTTCCGACAGTTAGCACCCAGTTCTTGCCAAGAACTGCACCTTCGGATCTAGACTCAATCGGGAGCGGCGCTTCCAAGATCCTTCGGGGTTTGTGCGCGCAGGATCGATCATGGGTGGATGTTGACACCCGAACTCGCGATGCGACGAGCGCGCTGATCCTAGTATGGCCTGTCTCCACAATCGCGCGGCCTGGCATTTCTTTTCCAGTCTGCAAAACGGCAACATGACGAGGTAGATTCAGTGGCAACGAACTATCTTCTCGCTGCGGTGGCAATCTCGCCGCCATCCATTCGCTTACGACTGAGTCCAGTCCGCCTGCGTACGACACCTGCGCTCGTTTGTCGAACTGCCAGACGGCATGAAGACTATTGGCCAACGCGACAGACATTTCGCACACCTTCCATGATACCATCGCAATCGACCACCCATCATGTCACCACCCAGCACGGGCGTCCTTTCCGCCCTTCTGATCTCCCTTCTCTTGGGCCCTCGTCTTGCCTCCTCCTCGCCACGCAGGGCCGACGACGACGAGTGGTGCTGCACCCTGGACACGCCCATCGCCGCATTCCGAGCATGCTTGCCCCTCGTTGCCGAAGCTGACCGCCCCGTGCTGATCAAAACCATCAACTACACGCGCTACCACGACACGTTTGACGGCAGCACAGACCCGAGCTACTGGAACGCGATTAGCGTGGACTTATCGCGGTCAACGCCGCCCAGCGCCGACAGCCCCTGTTTGAAAGGCGACGGGGACGACCACTGCGAGGTAGGGGGCCCCGTCTGCAGGTTAATCGACTGTTTCCCGCTGGACAAGTCGACGGCCGCGGGCGGGAACGCGCACCCGACGAACGGCGGCAAGTCCATCATCTCGACGCTGATGGCGCGCGTGCCCCGGGGCGTCGGGCCCCTGGGGTCCGGGTACGACTTCGCGATCAAGGAGTTCGACCGCGCCTACGCGCAGCTCGACCGCAGCTCCTTCTTCCGCGACTCCTACGCCCGCGCCAACGGCAGCGCCATCAGTAGTCTGCGTTACAGTAATAACTATGGCGGCTTCAACTTGACCGGCACCGGCAACGATACCGTCTACCCCTTCGAGGCGAACGACAAGTACGGCGACACCTGGCCTGGCTCCGAGCTCCGCCGGGTCCCGTGCCGCGCGTACGGTTGCGCGCGGGCCTGCGTCGACGAGGCGTTCGGGAGGAAGACCCTGGACGAGCGCACCATGGCGGACAGAAGGAAAGCACAAGCCTGCATCGAGCAGTGCGAGGGGGTCCACGACGTGGTGAACTACTGCGTAGACACGGAAGGGGGCAAGAAGCTGGAGCTCCGGCCTGCGGATTTCGGGTTCGGCAGCCAGGCGGAAATGGACGCTCACGTCCCCGACGGCTGTGCCCAGGCCGAGGATGAGGCGTTTCCGGAGGCCGCGGCGAGGTACAGTGCCACGGCTACGACGGGGAGGGATCAGCTGGTCACGGCGACGGGGGCTGCGGCTACTACTAGGACGGCGACTAGTGGGGCGATGGGTGGGAGATTGTTCGGTGAGGATGAGAGATGTGGCTTGCAAGGGAGACTGCTCCTCTTGAGCGTTGGGTTCATGGTTCTGAGCAGCTTGTAGTCCGAGTTACTCCAAACTGAAATAAATATGGGTTGATTAGTTACTGTCTACTGATATTAGGAAGGCAGCAAGCATGTCAATGTGACGCAGGCCCTTCCAGCATCTCGTTCACAATACCCAAATACCCAAATACCCAAATACCCTACGACTCAAACCCCCAAATCCAAGGCTGAGAGACCATAAAACACACCGGTATCATGTTGTCGCGAATTTGCTGCTTGAATACCATTGCTAAGGCTACCTACCCAACAATGGTACACCCGCATGAGCAGTTCTGTGCCCACCCGCAATCTGCACCCACCACCGCCGTGGCTAGTAACCATAAATACCGTACAAGAACCTCGCCCGTAGCGACGCAATAGCTACATATCCCCCCCCCCCTCCCTAAACTCTAACCACCGACCGCACACACGAGTAACATACACAATCACATAACAAAGAGCAAGTTGGTATCTGTAAAAATTTGTCAGCAAACTGCCATCCATGTCAAAACAGAAAACCTACCCAGAGGGTGACTGCACGACAACTGCGGCTTCTGCGTGTACTTGGTCTGGAGAACATCGCGTATGCTATTGAGCAGCTGCACATAGCTCTGCTTGGGCTCCTGCTTGATGGCGGTGATGAAGGCCCAGGACATGGCGCCCGTAGCTTGGTTAGCGATACTGGCGTCGGCCGATGTCTGGTCGTCTTTGCTGCCGGACCACATGATGACGTCGGCGGGGCTCGTGCGGGTCTGCTTGGTCTTCTCGTAGGCCTTGTCGCCGCGCATGGCCGTCTTGGCGAACCCAAAGACGGTGCTCGCCATGCTGCCCATGTCTCCACGCGCGTAGGCCGACACGGCTTTGAGCAAGCCCGAGCCGGCCTCCGCCGCCAAGTTGGGCTCTTTCAGTGTGCCCTTGGTGGAGTACATGTAAGGCAGATCCATGACGGAGCCGGAGTGGCAGGAATCAAAGATAGCCGTGAGGCGCACGCCGGGAGCAAGGGGCTTGACGACGATGGCGTGGATCTCGTCGTCGACAATGTGGCCCTGGGTCTTGAAGTCCACAGGGTACACGACCTCATCGGTGCCGTCTTCCTCGTCGCCATCCAGATCCTTAGTCTGGCCGCCGTGGCCGGAGTAATGCAGGAACAGGGCGTCGTTTGGCTGAGCCCCTTGCACGAGCCACTGCATCGCGCGGTACATGTTCTGCTTGGTCGGCTGCAGCTGGGGATCCTGGGCGTCGTCCGTCAGGATGATCATGTCCTCGCGACGGTAGTTGTAGCGCTCCATCAAGAAGCTGGACACGTTGCGGGTGTCGTTGATGCACCCGCGCAGCTCCTCCTTTGTGCCGAAATAGTTGATGCCAACCAGTAGTGCCTTGCGCTTGCCTGTGCAGTTCGAGTACTGGAATGTGTAGCCATCCGGTGCTCCATGGCCGAAGTTCTGCGGCTGGTTCGACGGAGGAGGCGGCGCATTTCCCCTCTGTCCACCTCCGCCTCCACCTCCACCTCCGCCGTATCCGCCGCCGTGTCCGCCGCCCGAAGGGTTGACCGGATATCCATACTGGTCTAGAAACGGCGGGGGTGCATGAGAAGGTGGTGCATGATGTTGAGGCGGACCGCCTTGCTGGTATTGATGAGGCGGGCCGGGAGAAGCGCCGTACTGGCCGTGGTGAGGTGGGGGATTAGAAGGAGGGCCGTAGTTGCCGCCATAGCCTTGCTGCTGGTACTGTTGAGGCGGAGGATGGCCGCCAGGAGGTGGGGGTTGGTTATACCCGTCCTGTCCAGGATATCCGCCTCCTCCGCCATAACCACCACCCCCTCCGCCGCCGTAACCTGGACCCCCGCCATACCCTTGCCCCCCGCCGTAGCCTCCGCCGCCCGAATAGCCGTGATGCGACATGGTTCGATACTGTGCCGTATACTTTGCTTCGAAATGCGTTGATCGAGAAGAGCGGGTCGGATAGCTGGGGCTCTTCCTAGGGGGTATGAATTGGCTCCTGACAGCTTTACGGAAGCGAGAAGGGGTCCAAAGTCAATGGAGTGAATATGGTAGGGCACAGATGCGTCATCAGTCAGGGAGAGTAGCTGTTGTCATACGGCATGCGGGTCCGGATTGACACGAAACTCCACTGCTGCCGGAGCT
>JAOYMO020458084.1:0-17083 GCA_025802455.2 Iodosphaeria phyllophila | reverse complement strand
CCACAAAGCCTTTTTCCTCAGCAGCTCTTCCTATCACCAGTAGGACGGCAGTGCAAAAAGGCCGCATCGAACACGCAGAAGCTTCTCTCCAGATCGTGTCGGACTTTTGGAACAACGGAAACCGTGAGGCAGTACTGGAACAGGAGGGTATGGTGCATATATTCGAGAGCGCACGTATCCTGCTATTCAGCGCGAGCCGTTTTGAAGATAGGGCGATAATGGAGCGAGCGCTGAGAAAGGCGGAGTTGTGTCTTACCGTTATGCGGCATTTCTTTCCGAGGCCGCCCTCCACGTGCCCTCTGGTGGGTGTATTTAAATTGAAATGGGAATGAAGTTCGTTCAGACGCTGACGTATCACAGGCGGACAAACTTGAATGCTTCTTGAGGAATTATTCGACCCTGTTTGAGGCCGCTCATAGTGCTCTTGGCATTCCGATCGGTAATATGCTTGAGCCGCGATCACCGTCGCGAGATTCGCAACTCGCAGCTTCGAGACAGAAGTTATCGGTGCAGAGCTTGCTGGCGAATCCGGACCCGGTAGATACGAGGAACGCCACCATACTATCGCCGTTACGTCTGGAGGTCTCTGGAGAGCACTTCAGGGGAACGGAAATCAGATCAACCCTTCCGGGTCTGGGGATTTCGCTTGTCTCGGAGCCCTGCTGCTCGTCTGGTCCCGAGGGTAATGATTCTATGTTACTGGCAAGTATTGATGTTTAGGCTGGGGAAATCTATCAAGGGTCTTGAGATAGCGGTAGAAAACGTTCCGGTCTTTTCACCCGGGGGCAATAATTGTATGATAGACTGAGTATCCAGCCACAAAGAGATATAAGAAACCTGTCATGGATCTTCCAGGATACCTCTCGCCCCAGGCTCTCACAGCGTAACACGTTCATCTAAAGGTCAATAGTCCATCTTAGCACCCAGCTCATGCCTAAGGCCGCTTCAGTCGCTCTACTTGGGATGTGGGTGAGGTCTCACATACTGTCGAGCGCATTTCGTACCAAACAGGATGCAAACGGAGTCTTCATATCGAAGAGCATAGAATCACCACTGCTTGGTCTTCGAAGAACGATCACCAGGAAAAGTCCTCCCCTGCCATCTATCTTGCGACCACACCACATTAAATTGCTGTTGTACGGTTCCGGTTATCTAGGCCATCCCCCTACATCTTCATAGACAAATCGTCACACGAGCCCGCGCTTCAGGAGACGTGCCCCCGAAATGAATTTCCCCGTACAGTGCAGAATTCGAGGCGGAGATGATGAAACTACGCAGGAATTCAGAGCTCGGTTTATACATAATTACTACCTCCTTTCGGGCCAGAGCATCCTTTAGATAACAACCTTCGACTCTTTCTGGTCAAAGACTGGGTCGGGTTTCACGGGATAAGTCCCTAGCCTTCCTACTTCCGGTAAACAGGATTGGGTTCATACCGCTTCGTAATGCTGTGTATCGTGGTGCGATGATGATTGGCTCGCCAGTCAACAGCGCCTAAGTGCCGCTCATGCAGTTCACAGTTACACGCGAGTCTGGGAGAGCTACATAGAGTGTCTATAATACCGTCGTCGTAACTCAACAGAAGACGTGGACAAGAAGGTCAGGAGACTGGAAAGCCATTTCTTTGGTTTCATTTTTAAAACAATCGTATTTGAAGTGCGGTTCATTCAATAAGAGTCGCCAACAATTTCGCTGTTGTCTTGTGTTTACAGACTCCACCGTGACTCTCGTTGCACCCGAACTTCCTATAACTAAGGAGGCTTGACTATAATCTTGACTGCAACATCTACCCATCTAAGCTTGAATACATACTCTGCTACAAAAGAAGGTCAGTAGCGAAAACGTACGATATTGAATGACCACGTCATGGTCACGCTCATGCTCGGTCGACTCGCGCAGAGTCATACCAAAATTTTCTTAGCACGGCGTTATTGTATGACAAGTTCACGCTCATGGGAAGTAGCGTCACCGTCCAACGCGAGTCCGGCATGAGTCCTCTTTTGTTCTTCCACGGAAACTTCGTCTGTCGCTTCGAGAAACGTGACAACGTTTACCGGAGCTCCTCTCCCGGGTATGTACCCCCTATTCTTCCTTCCATGCTATTTACGCCACCTTATCCCCCCTTTTCTACGTACCTGCTGGAACAAAACTCCAAGAGGTTATCCCCGTCAGCGCGGTTTATTCATATCTTCACTAAACATCTCGAAAAAAACTACTTAGACAGAACGAAGCATATCCCCTTTTATCTATCAGGTTGGCGCCACTTCCATACCAAGATCATGTCTTTAGCCAAAATCGGTCATCACGTCCGTCTTCCATGGCACAAACATCAACCCCAAGAGGGATTATCTTCACAACCCAGTGGCACAACAAAAGCCCACGGCCGCCAGTTCAGATTCCTCAACTTCTTACCTCTGCACATCAAGAACCATTTGATTGCAACGGTGGCCGAGTTTACGGGCACATTTGTAGGTATCACCTCTCGTTCAGCAAACTACCTATTATCGCATTACAGTATCAACAGCCAATGGAATATACCAGCAGTTAACATGAAGAAAAAAATATAGATGTTCCTACTCTTCGCCTTCGGAGGGACCAACGTAGTAAACTCAACAGCCAGGGCAGCCACCGAAAACGACCGTCCCGATGCTGCCAAGCTCCTCTACATCTCACTCTGTTTTGGCATGTCGCTAGCCGTGAACGCATGGGTGTTCTATCGAATCAGCGGCGGACTATTTAATCCCGCGGTATCGCTCGCCTTGGTGCTCGTCGGAGTAGTCCGCCCGCACCGCGGCGTGCTGGTGGTTTCTAGCCAGCTTGTGGGCGCCATTGCGGCCGCGGCCGTAATCAACGGACTGCAAGCCGGCCCGCTTAGCGTCAGTACCACGCTTGCGGGCGGCACCTCGGTCGTCCAGGGGCTGTTTATAGAAGTGTTTCTCACGGCGCAGCTGGTGTTCACCGTTTTCATGCTGGCGGCCGAAAAACATATGGCTACGTTTATTGCGCCGGTGGGAATTGGACTGAGCTTATTCGTGGCCGAAATGATGTTAGTCCTGTTCCCGCTCCCCGCTTTGTTTGAGGTGCTCTAGCTGCACTACGTATCTCTTGACCAAAAGAACCAGCCAAAAACTCTCATTGGGAAGTGCTACAGAGGAAGACCGCTGACAAATTTCCGTGACTAGGGGCGTATATCACACAGGCGGCGTAAGTTAGATAAAAAATTGCAAAACTAAGAATGGTAAAGCAACTGACCAAATTCGAGTCCCTCAACCCGGCCAGGAGTTTCGGGCCTTGCGTGATAACCGGAAAATTCCCTCCCTATCACTGGATATACTGGATAGGCCCCTTCTTGGGAGCCTTCGTGGCCAGTGCCTTCTACATTTTCAACAAAGCGGCCGAATATGAGACTGTGAACCCACAGCAGGACCATGCGGGCGAAGCAGCGCTGGACGCCATGGTCGAGCAGGGTCGCCTGGCTGTGGTTGACAACGAGGGCGACATGAAAGAACTGACACTTACAGCGAGCCCTAAAGCCGGTGGCGAGCCTCTCATGGGGGGGAGACGCCCCTTGAGCTCGGCGAGTCGTCCATTAAGCCCGGCAAGCCAAGGTTCTGCGGGGCCGGCTGGGGGTCGGTTGAGGCGAACTAGCATGAGCCCTGCGAGTGGGGGTTCGCAGGCTAAACGACCGGAGTCACCGCTGGAATCAAGGGACGGGAAGGGAAAAGAAAGATTGGGGGATAGTAGGGGAGATGTATTTGGGCCTGGTCCAGAACTGGAGGCTGGGAATAATTCAAAGATTTGAGGATCTTGCTGCGACCGTAGGGAAGGCAATACCTACCATGTGGATTATGTAAATGTAAACTATTGTTGAACACTGGCGGATTGACATTCTGGAACAGGCCCTTGGCTCTTTTTCATCGCAAAATAAGATCGTGAACCACTCCTCCTCCATTCAAAGCACAAATCTGACTCACTAGCAGCCACGAATTCCGGAATGGCGACTTAAACGCGGCGGTAGAGCTAACGCCATGTGCTCAATCTTAGGCCTGACCAACGAGAGATGATAGCATGGTGAGCCCTATGGACTTTTTCTCAATTCGAGATTTTGAATTCAAATAGGTATGAATTGATATGGAGTGCTATGATTCGAGGCTATGTTGAAAGTTGCATCACAGATATCCAAGTTTTACAAACTTACCATGGTGAGTAATCTTTTGGGAAGACTGAATATTATTTAATAACAAATTAAGCACCAGCGACTACATAATGCAGAGAAACAGTTGGTTGTTTAACGTTTTGTATTGATAGATGGGTTTAAGCATCAGCAATAGACAACTGAACTCCCATCATTGGGGTATCAATGTGCTCTTAACCACCTTTCCGTTGACTACGAATTCCCCATCATGATGATCGCCATCATACTGCTGCGATTAAGCAGAATGAGCCCCACCCAAATATCGATCGAAATATTCCACAAGAAACAGCAAGCTTATTTCTTGTCGTAGTACTCTTTTTTGGTGTCTGCCTCAGCTTGGTTCAAGCCATGGGTTACGTATGCCTTAGCACCATCGATCTTCTGACCAGCAGTTGTGCTGTCGCTCTTCACAGTCTCCTTGCCAGCTTCCTTCTGTACTTCCTCAGTGCGACCAGTCAAATAGTTGGCGGTGCTGTTGGCAGCATTGCCAACGGTTGTTGCAGCGTCGGAAGCGGCCTTGCTACAGAGGGGAGACGACATTAATATAAGACCTTCAAAATAGTTAGCGCTGTTGGAGAAGTGGTGATCGTACCTCAAGTTGTCAATGACACCGCCAGATTGATTGGATGAGGTGTTGGAAGACATAACGACTGATGTTGTTGGTTTTCACGAAGAGTTGTTGAGGTGAATGTGTGATTGTTGTAGGTGATCGTAATGGATGGTAGAGATCGATTGATGAGTGGAGGATGGTGTTAAACAGAGAACACAAAGCTTGTTTATTGAGGGGAACCCCTCATTTATACCCTGAATTCAACCTCTTTGATTCATAGGTCAACAAGTGATTCAATGACAAAGGATACACGCAACACCAACCAAGTCATGCCAGGTACCTCGGTTCATCGCCGATGAGCTCATAGATGACACGATCGGGGCTGCCAGATGAGTCAACTTTGGCAGTGCAACCTGACAAAAACCGGAGCATGTCTCCTAACTTTCCAACTCATCATTGGCCACCCACGCAACGAACAAACAAGAAGCTGTCACAAGCTGCGGAGATCCGCTGTTCCTGCATGTCCCAGTAGAATGACATCATTGTGTTTCCGGATGTGGAAATCACGCTTGGGCTCCCCGCGCGAAAATGCGCGCAGCATCCCCTCGCCTGCCTCGTGGCAGTCAGCCCTGGCCCCGCACCATTAGCGTCATTGGGGGGGTCAGTTCCCCTCCGACCACCGCAGATTCCATTTTCAAAGATTCTGGACCATTTTCGAGCTCTGCAACGCCTGTATTGGGCAAACGCTCACGGAGAACTTGCTCCGATTGCAGACTGCAGATTGCATCGTGATTATCTATGTTCCAAGCAGTCATTCGTACCCGACATTGTCTGAGACCTCTGTAAGCTCCCATTCATTGTTGCGCATCTGAAAGGATTAACGATTCTTTGGAAGGGAGGTGGCAAGCAACGAGATATTATCGTGAGCACGTTAGCCCAACAAAGCCAGGGGAATTCCATCCGATCACAGCACACAACTGACCATGTCCTTGCTCCGCCTTACTGAAGGTCCGGCCCACTGGGACAAAACAAGCTCGATACGGAAAGATACAATACAGTAGCGCTATAGTGTGACGCCATTGGTGCTCGTTTCCCCTCACAAACAAAGCAAGGACATTTCAGCTGCAGAGCGAATTTACTATGGTACTCAGTACACAGTAGTTCTGACCGAGTATTCAACGCTAGATCGACCGGTCGATCACTAGAGTTGACTGTCATCGGGCGATCTCCACTGTTTCTGGATTATCGAAGGTACCGTCCGCGTCTCGTTTCAATCCGATAAAGCCGAGCATTGCGCGATGGACGGCCGGATTCCCGCACCGGTATGTTAGTATCCGATCATGGTCCACTACTGTGTACAAGAAAAGCTCTGCCGAATTGGATGGCCGGTATCAGGTTAGGTACTGCATTTGTAGTGTTCGCGGCGTGGACAACCATCTGTTAGCCCGAATTAGTCTTCAAGATAGGAGGTAGCTTTCTGTGCGGAGAGTCTCGTTAGATTTGCAAGCAGGTTTGACGACGATTAGAAAAGAAGTGAGACCGAAACAAACCGCCAGACACGTGCCAACCGTCTAGAACCGTCCTCACGTTAGATCAGCGGCCGGGACGGGCCGTTCTAGTTAAAATCACTTGAAAGTTTGAATTCAGAATTCAACTCACCACAAGCTTCCAAGTTCTCAACGTAAATAAAAACCACGCTGCTACAACTATATCACGCAGCACCTTCCCTTTTGTATGGTCGTATCCCACAAGCCTTCGTACGGGCTCGCAGTCGCCATCATGCCATCCATGTAAGAGATTACACGTGCAAACCGCCGGTGTTTGCATTCTGAATCACATTGAGGCGCGTAATTCTACTCTATCGATAGGCCGCAATCGGCTACGAAAATATAGACCCCACGGATAAATGTTGGCCGCGTTGTGAACAATGAGCATGCCTTATCATTAAGGTATCATATTCATGCGTGCCACCTATCTATCAAGGTCATGAACGCTACCGTGGAAAGCATAACGCAGGTTGAATCATGACTGGCTAGCAGCTAAGTACAACCCATCCTCCGAATTCCTGTTCCCTAAACACCAACCTGCTTGCGTCTCAAGCTGCCGAAACGGCGCTTCAGTCCGTCTCCCAACTTCTTACCGTGCTCCGTGTTGCTGCGGCGCACATGACTCTCGCCCATACCAACTCTAGGACTGCAACGCTCGACGCCTTGGTCCATTGAGCTGTAACTGCGTTGACGCACAGTAACGTGCTTTTCCTTGGGTCCCTTCAAGGTAGACTGCATGTCATACTCGTCGGAGTCGTCAACCCAGTTCGCGGAGCGACTCGGATCCTTCTTCTTCAGAGCACGTTCAATACTGAAAGATGGCTCGCCCTTGCCTTTCAGGTCATCAGGGTGATAGGTCTAAAAAGAATCGTTAGTATGAGTGAACACAGCAGAAACGATGGACCAGAAACACTCACAACATCCTCAAATCGACGGTATGGGCCTCCAGGGGCGTGTGGATCCCTCATAAGGTCCGTGCCTTCCTCGTAACTCATTCTGCGACCGCTCATATCCTTCTCTCCGGAAGGAATGGTAGATGTTCCCTGCAGGGGCATATGCTTTTGTAGGGAATCGGCAATGTGCTCATCAGGCGTAGCCTTGAGAGCCTGTTTGTTTCCGTGTCTGACAGCCTCCACGGGAGCATATCTCTTGTCACTGTTTCTGGTAGCTAGAGTCGGGTCATAAGGACCCTCGTGGTGATAGATACTAGTTCCGATGTTATCTAGGCCATCAATCACATCAGTGTGGGGTAGAGTATTCTTGCGCAGATGGGGTGCGCGGTTTGCCGTGCGGGTTTCGGATTTGATCCGATCCAGGGGTCGGTGAGACATGTCGCCTGGGTATCTTTGACTCAAGGAACCGTTGCGTTGAAGATTTGAGGAGGCAAGGCGATTTGAGCCTACTTGTTCAGAATCAACGCTGCGACTTCTCGATAAAGTGGTCTGAGGCAGTCGTCTGGTTGTGCTGGGCGGGAGACGATGGCTGACAGGTTTGTTCACGTTATTGCCGCCGTAAGGTAGGAGTTGACCTTCTTTGGGTTCCTCTGGGCTGGAATTGGATCCGTGAGGACGAATAGACGAGCCAGGCACAGGCTTTCGGTGGAGAGGGGCACTATGGGCAGGGCCTGGACGGGGCGAATTCGTGCTGGACTTATCAGGTGTATTGCTTGAGGAACCCATAGAATTCTTCGAAGTTTGCAATTCCGGCTTAGAGACGCGATGATCGACCCCAAGAATTTCAAGCAGTTTCAACTCGTCACGCTCGTCCTTAGTAAGCTTTGAAGGTCGATTTTGCTTTTCAGGTGGGACAGAACCACGGACACTGTTTGCAGACGTAGATCCAGAGAAAGGTGGACTCGTGTCTTCTGTTCGATCCTTAGCCGATCCAGACTGACGAGAAGGGTTGAGAAAAGAAGATCCAGGGCCACAAAGCTGGGAAGGTTCAGGTGCGGTCAAGGGATCGAGCATGTATTGTTGAGCCTGTTCTGGAACATTAGTCTAAGTCACTTGGAGAGCAGTATGAACAGCAATATGAACTGGAGCAGGAAAAAACAAGGCCATTGTGCGAAAGGACTTCATTTCGAGCTGTTGTTCGTGTTGTCCGACTTATCCGTGAAAACGCCCAAAAGCAAGCAACAATGATGTCAATTAAGTGGGGCTTAATCGGGACAGGAGCGCAGCATCGGCGGCGGGTCAACAACAAGAACCAAGACCACGAAACATGTTCACAGCCGTGACGCAACCAACGCAAGCATGTCATTTTGCTGGATCATGGCAAACCGGGTGCCTGGCATTCACGCCCGTTTGGGCGGTTGTGCCTATGCACATCGTGGCTGACCGGTATGGCGTTTAGCTCGGTTACCACTCCCGACGGCGGGCATATTCGGCATGCGCACGGCACTGTCCGAAACCGCAAGATCAGGAGAAGGAGACCATTGACATCAATGCAATGATAAGTAAATCACAGATGAGCACATCTCGAACTTGCAATTGATTCTGCAAAAAACCATACTGACCCAATTCTTGTTGATCGGCTTTCTATCGTGCTCGCTGCAATCCGAATGCTTGTCGCGTTTCTTGCTGCTGGAGCTTGGTCCGTCCTGACTCGTCTTGCCGCGTCGCAGAGTGCTCAACCGGCGCAGGATGCCACCACCACCCTTCTCGGGTGGACCCTGTTTAGACATGGCGACAATTATTTCAATGCAGTCAACTGATGTTAGTATTCATCAAGGGCAAGAAATACCGGAAGCGAATTCGTGGTGAATAGAGCTGCCTCGCAGGCGGCGATGCGATTGAAAAGGATGGTGGCAAAGTCGTGATCCGTGCTACTACAAGATGTGCTCAGGATGAACAAATGTTGTAGTGTGATGCTGAGAATGTGCGATGCATAAGAAAGAGTGCCTAACAAAGCTCAGTGGTAAGGTTACCAGTGTAAGCGGGCATTGCTGACGATACCTGACCTACCGGACTGTCCTCTGTTCCTGGGATTTGGGATGGTGGATGAAAACAAATGCAAACGCATCAATGAGCTTCAATTGCAGGCAAGCTACCACACCTCGAGCTTGCGAGCCAAACACGACAAGTGCAGGATATCAGTACAATTCACTTGCGATTTCGTCCCATCATTTTCCAGAGCTCCAAAGACCCCGCGGGGCCGCGCCTGCCTATGCAATTCATCCACGAACTGCATCGAGTAACGTGAGCAGCAATGTGAGCAAAGTGCTCCGGTCTGCAGGTCAGATCTAAGGTCCAGCATTCAACATTCAAGATCTCACGAGTCACTCAATCGAAAAAATGTTAAACACCAATGCATTTCTCTGTCAAGGAGATGTTTAAGAAACGTTTCCTCACATGCAATCTGACATCAGCAGTCAGCCACAACGCAACACGCTCCAATGGTCTAGTGGTATGATACTCGCTTTGGGTTTGATCTGATAGCTGAATGCGAGTGGCCCCGCGTTCGAATCGCGGTTGGAGCCGTTACTTTTTGTCGGTTCTCTCATCTCCATGTTGCGATGTTGCAACATGGATAAATATCTATTTTTTGTCGAGTAAATTTTGCTTCTCTTGGCCTCTCGTTCTCGAAGTCTCGAGAACTATCCGTTTGAGCGCCCCACCTCGCAAATAAGGGTCTAAAGCAAACCCAATCGAACATATCTCAGGACCCTCCGGTTTCACTCGAGGATTGAGAGTTGGGGGTCTAATTACTCGTAGGTGGGGTTGGTGTAAGGCAAGGAGGCTGTCATGAAGGTCAGATTCCAGGTAGGCAGACTTTGGTAGACCGTTGATATTCCGTTACTCGCCCAAATATCCTGCCACTTATATTCGAAGTAATGTGCAACAAAGGGTCCCTTAAAACGCATTCCAGTTCGTGTACGAAGTATTTGTGAGCCATTTCATTTGTTATTTGATCAATCCTGAGCAGCGGAGTTTGAGAATCTCGAGAACAGGGGAGCAACCCTTTGCCGTGTCCAGCTTCACGACTCGTGCCCTTTTGGACGAAAGCGATTTGGACACGTTGAACGTGGGAACTCAACAGCCGCGAACTCCGTACTCCGCTATCCTGGAATAATCAATGAATAAATGGAATTCCATGAGTTGAAGTGTGTTTTCAAGAGACCCCTAACTGAACATCGATCTGAACAGATGTGGTTTCCTATCATATCATGCTATGCCGGAGACTGCGCTTCTTGAGTTTATTTGGTCTTACGATGAGTCAGAAACTCTGTAGACCTTTAAAGAATTGCATTGTGGTTAGATTCGGGCCCAACCCAATTTCATGGATCATCATGATTTGATTTGCGCGTAGACAATCAAGGAGATCTCGGGTAGATAACAGGGGTAATGCAAAGCATGTCGTGACCCACAACGAAGACCGGTCGTGATATCAAATGCTACCTAAATTAAAGCATGAAGCCATATTGACATCTCATTCCTTTTTGAAGGCTGGTTCCAGGCTCATGAAATCTTCCTTGACAACCCGCGTAAGAATTTTGGGCGGTCAGCCCATCTTGGGAAAGCCTCGAGAAACAACGCATAGTTCCCCTTACAAATGTAGATCTTGCAATTGCCTGGCTCCGTTCAACAAGAAGCCACGACGAAAGATGGTAGCAACGGGGCGAAAAATTATTGTTCCAATGCTGAATTAATCAGCGGTCCTAGTTGCTTATTGTTTCGCGCAAACATGACTAACTCGCGAGGTCGTCTGCGGTAATTAATCGCAGGCACCCAGTGGCAATGGGGTCCAAACAAATAGCTTTCTCGGGCCGTTTATCTGAACCTCGGGAACGGCCAGGTCCGCATTTTCTTCAACAACGATTTCCTTGCCATCTCGCGATGCTTATTGTTTGCTGATTGATGTCTGAGAAATGGATGTTCTCAACGGAAGTCAACGACTCAAAAGCTTGTTAGTAAATGTGTCCTGGTCCTCACTTCGAGAGAACGAAGAAAGGGCGGACTAGCGGCCCCGCATAGGATGAGATATCGATCCTATATTATTACCTGCGAAATTGAACGGTCAATATCGCGTATTGTTTGTTTGAGCATCGCGGATAGTCCCGAATCTTGCTCGGCTCACTGGCATGGTGTTGAAATTGTCGGCTCTGGAATATTGTCGAGAGCCAAGAAATCCGCTGTAATCTCTACATCTTTCCGAGGCTCAGTGGATCGTGCGTCAGTCTTATGATTTAAGCACGCTGTGGATCCAGTTGGCTCGATAATGTTCCAGGAAACCATGCCCTGTCTCAGAATCACTGCAATTAAGGTGGTATTTCAGCCCCAAAATTTGCACTTTCATTTCTTGAGTGCTCACCAATGCTTATACATATCCAAATGCCTCTGTGAAAGTCCAGGGATGATGGCAGAATACCTCGTCTCTATGCACGAGGGCTCCAATCTCGCGGACCGCTTTTTAGTGCCGTGATAGGGACGTCATGTAGACGTAGTGATTTATATAGGAGCCGGCCGTCCAACTGTGCGACGAGGCCCTACCTTGGCGTCTATTCAAAGCTAATTTTATCACGTTCAAGCCTTTCTCGCTACGCTACTGTTAGGCTCGTCTCTCTTTTCTGTATCTAGCCTGATCAGCCGCGATGAAAGGAGCACTAATCTTTTCTTTGCTTTCTGCTTGGGCAGTGGCAACCCCTTGCAGAAATGCCCACGCCCACGGTAGTGGCTATGACTACATCGTCGTCGGCGGTGGCACATCTGGGCTAGTTGTTGCAAACCGCCTGTCCGAGAACGCCTCAGTGTCGGTCTTAGTGATCGAAGCCGGCGACTCCGTCTTGACGAACACCAATGTCACGGACGTGAATGGATACGGCCAGGCGTTCGACACGGAAATCGACTACGCGTATCCCACTGTTCCTCAGGTGTATGCTAACAACGCTTCCACGCCCCTGAGGGCTGGCAAGGCTCTGGGGGGAACCAGCACTGTCAACGGTATAATTACCAAAATCTTACCCTCAAGACTTTGGTGCGATATCTCTCGACTGATAAATTACTAGGCATGGCTTACACGCGTGCTGAGTCCAATCAAATCGATGTGTGGGAGAAGTTGGGAAATGCTGGCTGGAACTGGAAGTCTCTCTTCCCTTACTACCTCAAGAGCGAGACGTTTCAGGTGCCCGACACAAACTACATGGTCTCTGCCCATAATGCTTACGACATGGAGTACCATGGCATCGACGGGCCATTGTACACTGCCTTTTCACCTTCAGATACCAACGATACATATCCTGTCAGCTTGAACAGCACTTACAAGACCCTCAACGTGCCATGGAAAGAAGATGGAGATGGCGGCAGCATGGTCGGGTTCTCTCCCTACCTCAAGACCGTCAATGCAGACCTGGAGGTGCGTTGGGATGCCGCAAGGGCGTACTACTACCCTTACCAAAACCGGACCAACCTCAAAGTTCTGCTCAACACACCTGCCACTAAGCTCACCTGGGCTGCGGACAATACCACTGGTGCAGTAACTGCCAACGGTGTGGAGATCAAATCTGCCAATGGCAGTATTTCGGTCATCAAGGCCAACAGGGAAGTCATCCTCTCCGCCGGCGCTCTGGCTTCGCCCCTCCTTCTCGAACTCTCGGGCGTGGGCAACCCTTCGGTGCTCTCCAAGCACGGCATCAAGACCGTCATTGACCTGCCCACTGTAGGTGAGAACCTACAAGATCAGATCAACAACGAGCTCGTCTACACGCCTCCATCCGATTTCACAGCCAACTATGATGGTGGCGGCGCTCAATTCGTAGCTTACCCGGCCGCCAGTAGCATCTTCAACAGAAACTCCAGCGCGGCCGCCGACCTCAAAGCCAAGCTAGCCACCTATGCCGACACCGTCGTCATTGCCAGCGGCAACGCGACCAAGGCCGCCGACCTACGCGAATTTTTCGAGATGCAATACGACCTGGTCTTCGGCTCGCACGAGGTCCCCTACGCCGAGATCCTCATCTACATCTCCGCCGGTGTCTGGGGCGCGCAGTACTGGGGTCTCCTCCCCTTCTCGCGCGGCTCCATTCACATCGGCTCTGCCACATCCACCGCCAACGCCGTCATCAACCCCAACTACTTCATGCTCGACTACGACGTCACACTGCAAGTCCAGACGGCCAAGTACATCCGCGAGGTATTTGCCACGGAACCGTTCGCCAGCGTGGCGGGCAAAGAGACAACGCCGGGATTCACCAGCGTGCCGCGGGATGCGGACGCCGCTACGTGGAAGAGCTGGGCGGTGGGTGGCTACCGGTCCAACTTCCACCCCGTCGCGACGGCGGCCATGATGCCGAGGGAGAAGGGCGGCGTCTTGGACGCGGAGCTCCGCGTCTATGGGACGAGTAACGTGCGTGTTATAGATGCCAGTGTGCTGCCGTTCCAGGTGTGCGGACACTTGACCAGCACGCTGTACGCTGTTGCGGAGAGAGCGGCGGATATCATCAAGCGCGCTGCCTAGATTGGTAATTGGGCCTAGAAGCGGTGTTGGTTGGTGATAAGGATTCTGGTTGGTGCGCGGTGGGGGGTATTTGAGGCTATTGATGCGCAGGCCGTCCGATCTCTAGAATATCGCTCAATCGTTTCACTCATGTGTGGCTTAACGTTTTGTCTGTTCTTGACTCTCCTTTTTCTTTTTGCCGCACCGTTCTTTGCTTGCCGCGTCTGACCATAGTATGACGCCATTTTCCTTTAGAGAATCATGATTTTCCATAGGATAGGGGATGTTAGTTTGACAGCGACTTCGGCGGGAGAAACGGCGATGGTTCATTTTCTTGTAGATAAGGTTGCTGACGATATCCATTTGTGCATTGTCTAGTCATATACTCTAAAAGGACCCGCCGTCAGAGTCTGGCAAATCCATGTTACGCGTGACCTCCATGTTCCGGACATGTCGAGCAAATATGTAGCTGGTTGAATGGTTGAGTTGGTGACCTTCGTAATGTTGGTTCACCCGGAACCGGCCCCGGTAGGCTGATAGACATGCATAAAGAGGTACCGCACCGCTACAGCGGCAGGCCCCATGCACTTACCCCTGAAAGCAACCGGCTCACCTCCAAATCTGCAATGAGAGATTCAAACACATGACATCTCGGTACCACAGCAGGAAATAAAGCGGAACTTCAAAAGAACCAACCGCAGAGCCATGAACAAGAGTAACTTATGTTCTTCAACGATTTATCTGAAAACAAGAAGAACCAAACATTGACAAGACGCTCCTTGAAAAGCGGCTATGGCGACCTCACTCGTAGACTACAATTCAGATTCCGAGCCGGTCGGGGAAGACGAGGAGCAGCCAGATCCAAACCCAGACCAACCACAAGAAGAAATCGAACCACCCAGCAAACGCCGAAAAAAAGAATCTGCAAGCCTCCCGCCACCACTGCCTAGAACAGAAACGGATTCAACTCCAACCTCAGAAACAGATCCGGATCTCCCGCCCTTGCCCGCCGCCTTTCGCGACCTCTATGCGTCGACGGTGCGGGTTAGCAACGTAGATGATCCAGCGCTGCACCAGGGCAGGAAGAGACAGGTTCCGCATGTGGTGGGGAATTGGCCTTCGCACGTGTATATTGAATGTGAGTTTTTCTCTTCTCCTGGAATTTTATTTTTGCGTTCAGGTTGTCATTCGGTTGGTTTGTTGTTTTGGGGCTTTTCATTCAATCTTTGATACATTAGGGTTGTTTACACGTGGGAGCACTTGAATTGGGCAAGTTACGAAAAGAAAGGAGGGAGAGAAATAGGGGGTTTCTTCGCATAAGTAGTATACCCCCCTTCCCTCCTCCATGAGAAAACGCCCGGATGATACCCCAGTTTTATTCTCCATCTATACCCATGGACCCCGTATCTCATGAAGAGAAACCCATAAGGGACTGAAACCCCCATCTCGTCATGCCCGAGGAACCACCCTTTGATCCCAAGAGAAACTAGAAACCCTCAAACCACACCCCTCCCTCATTCCCTCCCTTCAAAAGCACAGAAACCAAAAAAAAAGAAACCAAAGAAACCCAACACCAACCACGAAAACAGGGCATCCCCCACCCGCCCACCACACCCTGCTAACCACCCTCCTTACCACCCTCCGCACCCGCCTATCCGTCCCCCGCACCCCCCTCCACAGCTTCCTCCTCTCCGACCTCGGCGCCCCCCTCCCCCTGCACATCAGCCTCTCCCGTCCGCTCTCGCTCTCCACCCCGCAAAAGCCCGGCTTCCTGGCCGCGCTCCGCGACGCCGTGGCGGCCAGCGGCGTCCGCCCGTTCGCGGTGCGCGTGCGCGGGGTCGAGTGGCATCGCACGGGGGAGAGCGAGCGGTCGTTCTTGGTGCTGCGGGTTGGGGAGGTCGGGGGTGCGGGCGGAGAGGAGGGGAGGAAGGAGGAGGTGGTGGTGACGCAAGGCGAGGGGGAGGGGAAAGAGAAAGGGAAGGGGACGAATCTGTCGCTGGCGAAGCTACTGGAGCGGTGTAATGGGGTTGCGAGGGGGTGCGGACAGCCTGCTTTGTATGCCTTTTCCCACCACCACCACCACCACCACCACCACCACCACCACAGCCACTCCGCGCACGCCAGGGAGGAGGAAGATGCACAACACGAGGCTGTGCCCGTGGACGTGGATGTGAATGCAGATGTGGACGACGCATTCCACATCTCGATCGCGTGGTCATCGGCGGTGCCCACGCCGACCCTGCGGCAGACGACGGCGGATGTGTTCCGAGAGCTCTGGGTCGGTGGCGAGGACGGGGTGGAAGGGATCCGGGTCCTTGTGGATGAGGTCAAGGTGAAGATTGGGAATGTGATTTCGAGGCTGTCTTTGGGGGCACGGGGTGGAACGGGGTGAGTGAGAGTGAGTGGGAGAGTGAAAGGTAGGGAATGAATACCATATCTACAAGACGATATGCAAAAAGAAACAGAATCTAACCTGTCAAAATTGTAAAACCAATCCACGATTGCGTTTGTGTCGGAACATGTCTCATTCGTATTATCCGCCTTGATGCTTGCCTTGCTACCACTTGAGAAAAGGGATCTAACCATGCAAACCTACGCTATCCATACTTGATCTAACATATGTACAATAAAAAAAAGAAAAGCGCCCATAAACCAAAAACCCGTACCCTGAACGCCAACCGCGCAGCTCCACCTCCCAGACGTAGCACCTGCGACCCGCACGACGAATGCTGTGTTGATACAAGTAATGTTACACTGTCACGGGACCAATGTGGCATGCCCGTACCCCAACCTGTCTCCAGTAACCATGCCGCGCTGACAAAGATGCCCACAGCGGCAAAACAATGCTTCGGGAGATACAGCAACGTCTCGCATGTCCGCGTCCCTTCCTGTCCCGCAGGGGAATTGACGCCATCTACAACTCATCCATGTTCGGGCGCTCGAACCACCAATTCCTAGGACTGACCGGCAAACCGATGTAGAACTCCCAAAAGCGATTGAGTTCGATGAGGACGATCTGCGCTCTGCGGATGGAAAACATTCTCCGTTAGCATATCATCCCCGAAACCAGAACAACAGCAATGGAATAGAAGGAAGGAAGGAAGGAAGGAAGGAAGGAAGGAAGGGAGGGAGGGAGGTAGTAAATAATTTCCAAACTCACATTTTCCCCGGGCCCCTCACCCACTCCCTCAACACGAACTTGGTCGTCCTGATAATCAGATCCAACTCCTGCCAAAACAGTTCCGAGAAACTGTCCCCGTCGCCCTCGTTTTCGTCTTCCCTGTTCTCGTCGTGGCCCTCCCACTCATCCTCCCCTTCCCTACCCAAATGCTCATGCCCGACCAATCTTCGGAACTCTCC
>JAOYMO020457996.1:0-17093 GCA_025802455.2 Iodosphaeria phyllophila | reverse complement strand
CATCACCACCGCCGCCGCTATTCTGCGGTATGGCCGTTTCCATGATTCTAAGCCGCGCGGTAAAGATTTGCTGGCTGGGGTCGCTTGTCCATGTCCCCGCTACGTGCCCTTTTCCCTGTACCATGGGCGGGATTTGATATACGTGCACTCCAGCTGCGATGAAGAGCACACGCTGGATGGCGTCTGCGGGGAGGGGCTGGCCCGTTGCGGGATCGGTCATCTCCATTTTGACAGGGGAATTTTCGGATGAAATATTTGGTAAAGCTAAAGTCTTGTTTTGTGAGACGAATGGCCTTTTTTCTCATAGAGACGCTCGATAGATCCACCTTGGTTTCAGATCAAACAGCAGGCGACGAGATCACAGCGCCAGAGGGCACTTCCTGCCAGCGTTAGGTGAGGGGGTAAGCATCACAGACAACGCGCAAGAAGGGGTTACCGCAAATCACCGTAGCCCCTGAAAGCATTTGGTTCCCGATATCGGTACGGAGTGCACGGCACCGTGCAAAGGGTGCCGGTAATACGTTGCGCGGCACATCTGCAGCGATGATGTCGTTTTTTACGGGGTCCATGTTGATCTTTTTGCTTCGATGCTCATGAGGAAGATTATTCATCAAGCTGGTGAAGGCTGCCAATATTGCGGCAGCTTGCTGAAGCCGCCACCTTGTCCAAAACTGCCGCACTCACGACGGTTACACTGCATTTAGATCTTGTATTTTTCTAGAGGCTTGGCTGCGCGGTATGAGCAGTTAAGGTGGCCTCCGGTCGGTGTTCTGGGCTGGTAATTCGAACCGACGGCATCAATCCCACCCCTTGACGCTCCGCATCGAACCTATTCAGGTTTCTACAACCACAAGAATTGCCGCCATGCTATGCCGGCAGCGCATATCACGACAACTTGTCGCTAGAGGTGTGCCGAGCCTCGTTCCAACTGCGCCAAGATTCAATGCCCTATCGCTTTCGCGATTGACCTCCCACAGGCCGTCCGCGTTATATGTTTCTCGAGCGAGTCGCAGTCGGTTACAGCCCGTGAGACCTGGCGCTCTTTGTACTGCGGATTTTTCTACGTCCCATGCGAAATTAAAAGAGAAGGATAATGATTTTTTTAATCGGAAGGGAGTCAAATCGCCTTCTGAGGAGGAAACCAAAACAACGAAGCGTGAGAAGAAGAGTGAAGAGGCAGCCGAGTCCCCCAAAAGCGAGCCGAAACCGTCAGACGAAACACTAGCAGCAGTAGGGAAGAAAGATGGGGGGGCAGGAGATGCATCGGATGCCAAGGGCAGCAGCAGTAATAGCAACACGGGGGCGGCAGCGAGTTCGGGCGCAGGCAGCGGCAGCGGCAGCGCTACTTCACCGGCAGGGTCAGGCGCAGGCGACGGGTCCAGCGATGGTGGGCGGAAAGGGCGCAAGAGCGCGGAGAAAGCATTGCAAAAAGCCCTAGTCCCTGACCTATATCCACAGGTACTGGCCATACCCATAGCGAAGCGACCGCTGTTTCCGGGTTTCTACAAGGCCATCACGATCAAGGATCCCGGTGTTGCGGCTGCCATAATGGAAATGATTAAGAGGGGGCAACCGTACATTGGTGCGTTCTTGTTCAAGGATGAGAACGCTGATGAAGATGTGATCCGAAATCCCGACGATGTTTACGATACAGGCGTATTTGCCCAGATCACCAGTGCCTTTCCTGTACAGGGGGATCAGACCAGCTTGACTGCTGTCGTCTATCCCCATCGGCGCATCAAAATGACTTCTTTGATCCCGCCTTCCTCTGATCCCATGAAAAAGACTGAAGCTGATCCCGAAACCGTCCCCGAACCTATACCTGTCAAAGCCGACAAGGCCGATCAGGTAACTAAATCCGGCAAAGTCGCAAAAGCCGACAAATCTGAACAGTCTGAGAAATCCAACCAATCTACCCAATCTACCCAATCCACCCAATCCACCCAATCCGACATAATCGAAAAGACTGACGAGGCCGCGCAACGCGAAGACAAGGGTGATGTGGTGGCAAGCTTCGAAGAGGCTGTGGTCTCAACTAAAGTAGAAACTCGAACCGAAAGATACGACCCTACCGCTTTCCTGCGAAAATATCCCGTCAGTCTCGTCCAAAACGAAAATCTGGTCGAACAGCCTTTCGATCCTAAAAGCGGGGTTATTCGCGCTATCACCAACGAGATTGTCAACGTTTTCAAGGAAGTCGCTGCTATGAACAGTCTCTTCCGGGACCAGATCTCTACCTTTTCCATGAGCCAGTCGACAGGGAACGTCATGGCTGAGCCAGGCAAATTAGCCGACTTCGCCGCTGCTGTTTCTGCTGGTGAACCCGCTGAGCTGCAGGAGGTGCTGGAAAGTTTGGACATTGAAGACCGCATGCGCAAAGCTTTTTCCATGCTGAAGAAGGAGCTCATGAACGCCCAGTTGCAATCCAAAATCAGTAAGGACGTTGAGCAGAAGATCACAAAACGTCAACGCGAGTATTGGCTTATGGAGCAAATGAAGGGCATCCGTCGGGAACTAGGTATTGAGTCGGATGGCAAGGACAAGCTGGTGGATAGGTTCAAGGAGAAGGCCGACAAGCTCGCCATGCCAGAATCGGTTAGGAAGGTCTTCGATGATGAGATCAATAAGCTGGCTCACCTTGAGCCTGCTGCGTCCGAGTTCAACGTCACGAGGAATTATCTAGACTGGCTCACTCAGATCCCCTGGGGCCAGAGGAGTGCCGAGAATTTTGGCATCCAGAATGCTGTGAAGGTTTTGGATGAAGATCACTACGGATTACAAGATGTCAAGGATCGGATTTTGGAATTCATCGCTGTTGGCAAGCTGCGGGGTACCGTTGAAGGCAAGATCTTGTGCTTTGTTGGGCCTCCTGGAGTGGGCAAGACCAGCATCGGCAAGTCCATCGCTCGCGCTCTCAATCGGCAATACTACAGGTTCAGCGTGGGTGGGCTCACTGATGTGGCTGAAATCAAGGGCCACCGACGAACCTATGTTGGTGCTTTGCCTGGTCGAGTCATTCAGGCATTGAAAAAATGCCAAACGGAGAATCCATTGATCTTGATTGACGAAATTGACAAAATCGGCCGCGGGTATCAAGGCGACCCTTCTTCCGCGCTACTGGAACTTCTAGACCCCGAGCAAAACAGCTCCTTCTTAGATCACTACATGGATGTACCTGTGGATCTGTCCAAGGTTTTGTTCGTGTGCACGGCGAACATGACTGACACGATCCCCAGACCCCTTTTGGACCGCATGGAGGTTATCCGGCTGTCGGGCTATGTTTCCAACGAGAAGAAGGCAATCGCAGACAAGTATCTGGCTCCGGCCGCCAAGGATCTTGCTGGGCTGAAAGAGGCAAATGTAACACTCTCCGACGATGCGATCGACGAGTTGATCAAATCATACTGCCGCGAGTCGGGTGTGCGGAATCTCAAGAAGCAAATCGAGAAAGTCTACCGAAAATCTGCCCTCAAAATTGTGAAAGATCTTGGGGAAGAGGTGCTCCCGGAGTCCGAGGCGCTTACGGAAGAGGGCAAGGCAGCCATGGAGGAGTCTGAGAAAGAGAAGGAAAATGATAAGGAAAAGGAGAAAAAGAAAATACCGACTGCATCTGAAGCGACTGAAAAGGAAACGACTGAGACTCCGCGCATCGCACTCAAGGTTCCCGACTCCGTCCAAGTCACCATTGACAAGGGGAACCTCAAAGATTATGTAGGCCCGCCTATATTCACTTCGGACAGGCTCTACGATGTGACGCCACCGGGCGTGACCATGGGTCTCGCCTGGACACAAATGGGGGGGTCGGCTATGTATATCGAGTCCATCCTGCAGTCGGCGCTACGCCCTAGTAGTCGCCCTGGGCTGGAGATAACGGGCAATATGAAATCGGTAATGAAGGAGTCATCAACTCTGGCATACAGCTTCGTCAAGGCCTTCATGGTCGAAAATCTCCCAGACAACGACTTTTTTGACAAGGCCAAGATGCATCTACACGTGCCCGAGGGTGCGGTGCAGAAGGATGGGCCCTCTGCCGGCACCACCATGGCGACTTCCCTGCTGTCACTTGCGTTGGATCGCGCCATCGATCCAACAGTCGCCATGACCGGCGAGTTGACGCTGACGGGTAAAGTGCTGCGCATCGGTGGTTTGAGAGAGAAGACCGTGGCGGCGCGGCGAGCGGGATGCAAGTTGATCATCTTCCCTGAGGACAATATGTCTGACTGGCTTGAACTACCTGAAGTAAGTCATCGGTACTGTCGCATCGATTTCTCCCCTCTTCATGATCTTCTGTAACTCGCCACAAAAACACAGGATATTTTTCACTTGCATGGATCTTAGGCTAACTTGGTTGAAACTACAGCATATCAAAGAAAATATCGAGGGCAAGCCCGTCAGCTGGTACAAAGACATCTTCGAGCTGGTCTTCCCGAATCTCGACCGAGAAGTTGCAAACAAGTCCCGTGTTCGTGGCGACAAGGAGGGCGAAACCGGAACTACGACTTCCACCGCCAGCAGAGGCGAAGGCGACGAGAGTGACGATACGAAGGCCGCCATAACGATATCAGTATGATATGTCAGTCACTAGAAGGGAAAACAGCGCACTGTCCCCCCTTGAATCGTGCGACCCTCCATCTGCTTCCAGCTTGGTGCCTATCGTCCTGACTGGTTGTGCCGGATCTTACTCATGCCAGCATCCAGCGTCGCACGCATAGAACAATGACATAAATCGTGATCACAACGCACGCGAATAAGAGACATTCCTGTGTGACCCATAGGCTCGGTTCTGCCACAGCCTCGTTCGGGCCGTAGCGCAAAGTCTACCCAACGGCAAACTTGAAAATTCGTGAGCTTGTGCAAAGCATGTCGCCAAGCGTCACGATATCGCCACACAGGAACCATTCCCACAACTCCACTCTTCCATACCTTACCACGGCCGAGGCTGTTGCAAGTATCAAAACTGTATTCATGCAAAGATCACTAGACGTCCCGCGACGGGGAGGGCGACGCGGATGCGCGGGTTGTTGAAGCATGAGAGCGTAAATGTCAGATCGGTTCTTTATCCGTTTGTTTATATAATAGGGCTCCACACAGGCTGTGTCCATGAGGTAAGGGGTGCATAGCGGTAGGCAGGGCAGCGGGAGGGGGATAGACACGTGACGGATTACTGTAGGGATTGATAAGCAGAGCCTGGCAAATACCACATGGCGCATTTCACGTAAGGAAGTTCCGCTGCCAGTAGAAGTCATCACAGCAAAAAGAAAAAAAAAATAGAAAAAGGAAAAAGAAAGACATAGACAGAAATTCCCTGCACGAAAGTGAGGGGACGAGCAAAGTTCAGCCTCAGCCTTGCTCTCCGTTGCAGGTGCTCGTAAATCCTTTTTGCGGCGATATCTTGGAGCCATTCGCAAGTGCTATATCCCATGTACATAACGTTGAATCGCCTCACAAATCACTCAGTACTTATATCATGGTATGATAAAATAAAATGCCAAAGACTTGAACCAACAAACAAGCACACATTATCAGCAAACAACCACCATAATGATGCGATGTGAGAGAAAGAGGAGAATCGAACGTGGAAAAAGACAGGGATGCTCGCGCCTCCAAGATCCTTACATTTGACGTTGATCTGAGGTTAGCAGCTCGGGGTCTACGCGACTCCAGCATGGAGGCTGCTGGAACTGTCTCCTATTTCGGAGATAGCAAGAGGGCCGTCCAAAGAATAATCACAGATTACTACCTCCTGACAGAATCGTTCGACGTCAGGAGACTCGTGGACCAGAACTCTGGAAGATCCAACGCAACGTAGGAACTCGGTCCGCTAAGAGCTTCCATCAATAGGCGAGACCCGCCGTGGAAATCTACCGTGGCCTCTCGATTCCAGCTCGTCGAAAGTCTCCAACGGGAGCAATACTGTATCATGGTATTCAGTGATGGTGTAGGCGATTCAGATCCCGCCGAAACCACACCACTACCCCCTTCCACCTACCCATCGCTGTGACGTGTGTCCTGACGTGTCCGTCGGTTCACCAATCTACCCCCACCCTCCCCCGAGACCAAATGTGCCATGTTAAGGCTACCGTAACCATAGACGCCAAAATACGTGAGCCAGCTAGCCATCAAGTGTTGTCCCAATTCTTCTTCTCTAATCGTGTTCATTTTGCAACGATATTGGCCATCTTCGTTGCCTTGTTTACACACCAGTAGTTGCACAAAAAGCGGTATAAGTATTCGCGTACTGCAATTACTGTACGTTTTCGTGTTTCATTTTCATGCTTAGTCTTGTTCTCAAACGTGACGAGCAATGGCAGCCTATCTCCAAGGGCCAATCACCGACCGACCCTGTTTCAGCCCATCGACGAACACATTTTAAGAAACAGGCCCAGCCTGTCGGGCCCAATCTCACAATCGCCTTGTTCATTTTTCCAACACTAGTCTACTATGATATCAGCTCTTGGTTATTCAAGGCGACTGCCTTGATAACACGACGATGGGGGGTCGGTTGCCTAAATGAAAAGATCGGAACAAAACCCCCACTAACCACAGCGTATAGATTTGGTATTAAATCCAGATTAGGACATGGATTGTAGGACACGAGCCAACAAGCGCTGAGCCAGATTTTCAAGGGGGCTGGTTTTCGATCTTTACACAGCGGTCCTCTGGGAAAACTGCGTGCCCATGTGATGTCCCCACGATTATATGCGACCGGACGCTGCGTAAATACGTGTAAGAAATATGTGCCGCGCTCCAGCGATGCGGAGACGACTGAGTCGGAACGGAGGAAACAACTTGCGACAAGCGACGTAGCGATGGATGCCCAAAGCGACACAGGGTATGAGATTGTACCTAAGGAGTAGAGAGCCCCATCTCATCCTAATGCCGGGCTACTGTAACGGTTGCATAGGTGCTGGAGACTACTGTATCAACCCAAGATCAACAACTATTTAACGTTAGGGGGGCCCCACGGGACTGATAGATGTTCGGTTTAGAGCTATATGAATCCCACCTGATAAAGGACCCGTTGATAAGAAGGACAATAACACCGTGCTTGTGCCTCCAACGCACAAATGTTTCCAGAATGTTTTCACCATCGGATGTAGTTTCAACAATATAACATACAAGGGCATTCCTTGGGTGGTGCACAAATTGGCACTGTACTGTACCGGTGGCTTACGGCAAGTTGTTTGGCCACGTGGTGCGCCAAGTACTTGTCATGGACGGGAGCACGGCTACTAGCTCCGTACTCCACACTCCCCCGCATATTCCAAAAAGTGAAGTCTCACGAGGATGTGCACAGCGATTTGATGTTCACTGCCCAGCATTCTGAGCGGAAATCAATGAATTTTTTTTTTTGAAACCAAACCTTTTCGTATGTGCCTCCGTAGCATGGTTAATCATGCATAAAACAAACAAGACTCGTTGGATCCCACAGAACAAATCTAAAACAACTGGGTGTTTTCTTTGTTGTCTTTCCGCTATCACATCACATTGCAAGCCTTTTCCATATCTATATGTAGCTGGACATGTGCCTTGTGTTAACTGGCACAAAAAGCGACCATTACGAGAATCCGGAAGTCGGGTCCGAATTGTTTTTTTTAAAAGTATGGGGAGGATTTCTGTACAAAACACTTGAATATGGCGAAGGCCACAAACGATCGTCACGTCATTAGAATCATCTATGTCTGGAAGATCGTATTTTTTTAAATGGGATCAAGACAGGAGAACAACGCTTTATTAGCATTTGGGCCACCACGTATCACGTCAACTTATTAGCAGTATGGGGCCCCGGGTTTTAGGGCGAAGCATGTAGGTACAGGATCGAATCTTCAATGAGCAATCTATATTCAGAGCCCAGTCAAAGGAGCAACAAGTTAGACTACTGGTGTAGTGCGAGCCAAAGGTCAAGCCTGTATCTTGAATTATGTTGTGATCACGAATTATAAGCCTGCCAAGAACAGTTCCACAGCAACCGTCCAACTACGTCGAGATTATTTGCATTGTTGCAACCCATGTGTCGCTGCCCAATATCGGGAAGAAAAACCCAAGGCTGTTTGAGTAATACACAATTACCCGCTATCACAATACCCGTCTCCAGGGCTTGAGCCGCTGACGTGGTGCTGCAATTGGGCCTGATTGAACCAAGGAGAAGGGAGAATTTGCGGCATCATCCCGCATGCCATGCTTCCTGGAGTGCAGATGTGTGGTTGCATCGTGGTATCAACGACCATTGTCGGATCTGGTCTAAGAATTAGGAGTGCTGAGATGCCACTCCATCTGTCCAATCGTATGCCCATCGCATCGTGAGGGCAGGAGCCAGGACCCGAAAATCAAATAAAGACCAAGAACGACCGTCAGCTCTTGTCGCTTGCTCTCGGGATACAGCAATGCGGTGTCAAAAGGCAGGTAGGCCAGCCTCGGTGTAACGCCGTCAGCAACACTGCAAACACCCACAAGCCCTTGTTGTATTCATGCAATTGAGTTGACTGGTTGGCGACGACAAGTGAAACAGTTGCCTCGTGTCGCTGTAGGCACCAATATGTTTAACCAGGCTACCCAAATGCTCAGTTGGAGCCTCAACTTTTGCAGCCGTCGTCCAATGCCATCGATAACAGCCTGTGCAATGCGGTTGTTTAGAAGTGGTGTGATACCTCTGTACAGTAGAGCTGATTGACAACAGTGTCGACGGTTAGCTGGTCCCCTTGACAAGTATAAATCCTCGTTCATCAAAAAGCCGCACCAATCGGTCAGTTTGTGCGCTTGGGGGTCGTCTGCTGGTAGTCGAAGCACCTCATATGCTCTCACCTATCCGAGGGCAAATCGCGCGTTTTCGCAGTTGGAGAATTTCAAGCTGCGATTCACCGCAGACAGGGCGAGGTCAACCGGTCGTTGTCGGTGTGGGAACGGAAGTGGTGTTCAAGCTGCATATAACTGGTATCAGGTGAATTGAGGCAGCGTCAGGCGCTCAATCGTATAACCAGCATCGGGCATATTGTTCATTGAATCATGGTCATGCCTGTCCCAATTTTGCCCGACACTTAGGTGGGTGCAGAAGTCTGTGCTTCGGTCTGAAGAACACATGCCCTGGTTCGTTGTCTTCCTACATACCGGTATCCGTAGATGTATGATAGGGCAGCAGTCCTCACTGGACGGCGCCGACGATAATTGAAATGTAAACCTGGAACCCGAATTTTTCGGTCCATACCGTGGGGGTTCCGTATGGCATACAACATTGTAACTTACCAGGTGGAATATCGTGTCGGCGCATATTTCCTGCTACAATTATTGCAACTCAAGCTGATGATGGATCTGTATATCAATGAGGCGATTCACAATTAGCTCATAATTCCCACTGGTACTCTACTATCCACTTATGATCGATGTTCACGCACGCATTCTCACAATAGGAATAGGCAGATAGAGCGGCCATGTCTCGGAATCGCAGAAGTTGGTGCCACTTGAGGCGCAAATCAAGGAAACCGGGGTATAGAGTCCACTGCCAGGGATCTACTTATCCCTCGATCTTGCTATATTTCGATTCCATATCACCGTTTCTACTTAGTCTATCTGTCTCATCAATTTATGGCCGAAAAAGGAAAAGTGGAGAACCACAAGTCAGGCATTGATCTTTTATACTGTCCAGGTTGGCTGCCATGCTCGGCAGAATACGATCCGTTCCATGGTTTGCATTTTCAACAGCACATTGAACCCTAGGGCTAAATACCGCTAAGGCTAGCCACATGATACCCGTGGCATTATTGTCAACCCTGTACCTTGACGATATGTCAAAGGAAATATCTCGAATAACCCCGCCCCCTGGGAGTCCGGGATCATAACGTCATTCCGAAGAGGGGCGCAACGGTATTGAGACGTTCTCATAGTGGTACCAGTCTTCAGGGTGCAGAAGAGGGCTATCACCAACATCTCTCATTAGGGTCATGCTTGATCCGCAATCATGTAGAAGCGATGAAAGATGCAGGATAATCTACATGCAAAGAGGACAAGAAGTTTCTTTACCGGTACCGGCAAGGCGTCCGCCGCAACGACAGGCAGACTCACTGGGAAATCCCGCCTGTGACATTGTTTTATCACGTCGATATCGCACAAGGAACGAGGAGGGCAACGGAACTGAAAGCCACCGGGAACAGCCTTCCGCGGCCCGTTGCACATCTGTTCGGTTTTACTGCACTACGTACTGCCCCACAATTCAAACTGGCTCCCAGCGCCTCCCGTCGAGCCGCGTGCGGCGTTGAGATGCGGCGGCTGCTCCATATCCCGCAGTACCAGATACTTTCAAACATAACTGTCCTTCACAAACCTCTGTCGCTGGATGATGGATCCTTGGACTCAATGATTCTAGGCGGCTTTGTCTAATATAAATTTTGGTTTCCTTGAGATTTGCAGCTAGCTGAAACCAACTCAAAGAATGTATTCGAACATGTAAAGAACTTGTTTGGTCAGTTTGTGTTCACTGACGCCAGGGTATGAAGTATCTAAAGTCCGCAACTACGATTCCCAAGAGACAGGCTCAGTGAGCATCTTCTTCAAGTATTACTGCCTACCAAGACCGTATCTTCGTTTTCTCTGTCAGTTCAACCCTAGAAATATATTTTCGTGTAACGGTAAAAATATGGATCAAGCTTCCCTCAGTTACCCCAAAAGCAAAACAAGACAGCAACCATACAACTGCCTGGCTAAGCTCCGATTTCATATGCGAACTGGGCGTACCTTGGTCGTTATTGTTGCTAAGGCATCGTTCGTCAATTGGATAGGAGGGTTGCTGCCAGGTGTGAACTTTTTTCTCTTACCTAGTGTCCTACCGGCAGGTACCGATTGCTGGCGTCAATATCTTCCCTTACAGTACAGTACCTGATCCAGTCTCCATTGACTGACGTTGGCCTGAGCACAATGGATCCTAAAACTCTACGATTAGAGGGATTTCCTCCACTCAACAGCGAATTGAAGCGATAGAAGCGGGGAATCGACGCGTTCGACCAGAGTTTGAGCAGTCTGACTCTTCACCATTTACTGGCCCTCTAACACGGGGGATCCTATCAAATCCAAGTGGGTACTAGACAAAACCAACTGATTGATGTGGTGCTCAGAGGTACTGTCTACATCACCGTATGATTGAATCGTTTCCGTCCACTTCCCCAGGTTAAGAAGCAATCGACACGGGCAGGATCCCTGCTCACGAGCAGGCTTGCCCCTGTTGAACGGCTGTCAAGCGTCAACTCCAACCACTGTTCACCGCATGCCCCTCTTGCCCGCCTGCCTCCCCACTACCGGCCGGCGCCTATTCGCCGAGCTCTCTTCGTTGCCAGAGGCTCGCCCTCTGACCATCATGTAAATTAATAAGTTGCGTTTTTTGTCGCTTTCCTGCAAGTGCTGCGAGGTCGGGAGCTCAAATGAGGCCGTCCTGCAGCAAACGCTGCTTGAATAGGAGTCGCGCAGGGCTGGGACAACACAGCAAACAGGCCCTGAATACCGCAGTACCGCTCCCTGTCTACCGGTATGTCCTCGCCAGTCATCATCAGTCTTCTGCTTCTCTGACAGGGCCACTGCTGCCCGTCTGCCCAGCATCTGCTTGCTGCTGCCAGTGTCCGCGAGTTTAGGCCAAGGTAGTCCATCATCACCAATTAACATCAGGAACCTTGCTGCCAATTGCATTCACGTCCCGCTGCCGCCAATTGACGGCCACCCGCCTTCCCTTCTGTGCCCGAGACCCACGGCTGAGCCTGCGCCGCTTCTTGCCTGGAGGATGCTGCCGATGACTTGTTGACCCAAGCCCACACATCCGGACAGGAAAATTCACTGCATGCAGGGTTTCTTCTTTCTGCTGTATGGCTCTCAGGACCGGTTGAATTTCATCCCCATCCTGCTGTCAAAGCCTCCAACCATTCCACTGACGTTTACTCCTCCGGATATTTGGTTTTACGACCGGCTGCTTGAGGTGCCTTAGCAGGCGAGCTAGGACAGGAAAGCCTTTTCAAATTGCATTATACTCGATACGTCATCTCTCGACCTTTTTTTTGCCAAGTCAAATCCCGAGTGCTTCATCTACTTTGGAGACGAGACCAGACGAGGCTGCTGCGGTGTTCACGCCCACATCGACGATTGTTCAATGCAACACCGTCAACCCTGCTTGGCTCTTTTGTTTTCTTCAATTCATCGACAGTATCCGGGGCCCGACTGCGCTTTGAGCAGAGACCATCTTTCGACCCTTGCTATCTCCATCCAAGATGACCTTGCAAACCGATACTACGGCGTCCGAATCCCCCCCATCGGATACGAGTAGATTTTCGAGTATATGGAAGAGGTTGGTGGGCAAGAATATTGCTCCAGTTGTTCCGCCAAGTAGCCCCCCAAAGGAATCCGTCGCCGATGGTCAGCTATCGCCAACATCAGCATTGATGCGTCGGGTCTCGAGAAAAGTAGTGCCGGGTCTCCCACGAGCCAAGACTTTCAAGAGGCAGGTATCTGAGGATCGGGAAAAGCTAGAGATTACAAAGTCGTCTCCAGCCGAGCGTAGGGCTGTGTCCGTCGATAGAAGACATAATTCTCTTCGCAACTCCAACCCGCAGTTCCCCCGAGCCAGTGCCCCGGATTTCCTGCCCGATGCGTGCTCCGATTCGGCTTTGAGCCAACTCTTGGCACTGCCAAACACACAAGTTGACGAGAAAGATCACGTGAGCCTGTCTGACTTCAACGATGTTGAACAAGACATTCTTGCAAACGAACCACTCTCCAGAGCTGTCTCTGCTGTCCCCTCGACTGCTGATGCTCAGTCCTTGACCACGTCACAATACGATGCACTCATTGGCGAGGAACTGGAACGGAAATGGATCCTGAACTTGTCCATGCACTTTAGGGACAAGTCCAAGAGAGAAAAATTCTTTGTAACATATCGAGAAAACGACTTGAAGTGGCGACGCGTGACTATATCGTTGGATTACAGAAATGCGCCGGAGGATTCGCTAGAAAGAGACCTGCTTGAGACCAAGTTCCAGCGAGAAAAGAGTTCCAAGATCTACGAAGCAATCCGGGAAAGCCTACAGGATATACAGTTCTACGACACCGTCACCAATCTCAAGCTGCAGACCACGGAGGGAAGATTACACGTGCACGTAGTAGAGGATGTCAATGTGTGTGATACACATTCCAATGCTTTATCTTCTCTGTTTCTCTTTTCTGTCTCTCTCTTCTTAATTTTACTTTATCTTTAACCCCCTCAAATTCATGATGACATATTATATGTTACTAATAATCAACTCTAGGAAATCATCCACTACCCCACCATCCGCATGGTGCAGCACTTACGATGTCACAGAGTTTGCGAGCGTGACCTCGAGTTCGACTCCCACATGTCCGGGTTCGTATACAAAGTGCGAGTTGGAGGGCAGACGTTGATCAAGAAGGAGATACCAGGACCGGATACGGTGGATGAGTTCCTGTATGAAGTCAATGCTTTAAACGCCCTGATATTCTCAGGCAATGTCATTGGCTTTTACGGTGTGGTGGTGGACGACCAAAATCAACATGTGAAGGGGTTGCTCATCGACTACGCCGAGCAGGGAGCGCTCATCGACATCATCTACGACGCTCAAGAACAAGGCGCTGGTCTGAGCTGGCCGACGCGTGAGAAGTGGGCTCGGCAAATTGTCCAGGGCCTGGCGGACATACACGAAAGTGGCTTTGTTCAGGGCGATTTCACCTTGTCCAACATTGTCATTGACGAGGAGGACAATGCAAAAATCATCGATATTAACAGGAGAGGTTGTCCGGTCGGCTGGGAACCCCCGGAGGCGACTCCACTCATCGACAGTAATCAGCGGATTTCCATGTATATCGGTGTCAAGTCCGATTTGTATCAGCTGGGAATGGTTTTGTGGGCCTTGGCTATGCTGGATGACGAGCCAGAGGCACACAGAAGACCGCTACGGCTGGACTCTGCGACGGACGTGCCCCCATGGTATCACAGGATAGTCGAAATTTGTCTAAGTGACAACCCCCGATTTCGTCTTCAAGCAATGCAATTGCTGTTCATGTTTCCCGGCATGCAATATGGATACCCAAGTCCCAATCCTGTCACCTTGCCTCTCCAGGATGGGTTTGATTACGAGCACAGCGTGATGAGCAACCAAAAAAACGTAGGTGCCTCACATGTTCGAACCATAACGCCGAGGAGCGATTGGGCGGGAAGAGGCCATGATTCATATGTTGCAACCACGGGCTTCTCTGACAATTCGTATTACTACCCTCCGAGGGGAAGATCACCACCCAGCCCCCTTTCAAGTAATCACGGCATGGATTCGTCTTTCCCCGCAACCGCCAATGGAGTATGGGCACATGCTCCTCCTTATGCCCAGGAAATGGAGGACGAGAGCAGCAGCACCTGTTCAAGGGATGCAACTTCCGCTGAGACATTAGCAATTGCTGAACGGCTGGAGGAAGACTTGAGGAGCATTCGAGCTGGGGCTTCTTCCATCTCAGGAAGTCGGGGTGCGCGGACTCCAGATTCAGTGCCGGGTAGTGTTAAAAGCCAGCCACTCAAGATCAATCTGCCCCAGGTGCCGGACGCCCCGACGGAGTCTCCCACAATATCTCCGTGCTCGAGTAGGTCGGGACAACTGAATCAATCAGGATCTATAAGTTCTATTGGATCTTTGCGAGAAGCAATGGATATAGCTCCCAGCCGCGAATCTCTAATGGAACCCCGCTCTAACCAGGATGGTCTCACTAAGAGCATTCGCACGCCTTCTGAGGACTCTTATGAAGCATCTGAGGCGGGTTCAGATCCTCATTACGTGCACAGTCAAGGTGAGCTCTACTCTCGGCCCCCAACGGAATTCTTAGCGAAGCCAGAGCCATTCAATCGAGAGAGTACAGTTCCCAAGGGATCCCTCAAAGATATATCAGGGGTAGGGTCAACCCGTGACCCAAAGGCTAGTAGTCGACAGTCATCTCATCTACAAGAAGGCCTTACCGATAGCATCCCTTCACCACAGAGCGCGGCGCCGGGTACGTCGACGCCAAAGGCACCGGGGCCATAGAAGGTGACTTTCTAGCCTATGTGCATAATGAGTAATGTGATGAAGTGACCAGCTATGATTTTCTTTTTTTGGTTCTGTTTCGTCGGAAGGTATCAGAAGCGAAACGGAAGGCAGATATCATTGATGTCAAAACCTGGCACAAGCAAGGAGTTCCGGGAAAAGACATACGATTTGTCTGTTAAAGTTCTTGTCTACTATTTCTGCCAGTTTAGGGTTTTCGTGTGTTAGTCAAGCCATTTTTCGTTCTGTTTCCTTTCGTTTGTATAACTTGATAGGTATGGGATGGCTTCACGGTCAGGCTGGAACCTCACGGGCAACGGTTCAAAGGGCGAGACTGGAGACGCATTTGTATTTTATCTACCAACACTTCATTGTGATAGGTTAAGAGACTAGCTCTTGATTCCCTGGGATCATAGATAACAGAACCATAGCTTTGCACATGGATAACCCACCTTGTCATTAAGGTAACGGCCTAGCAATATAAAAAAAAACTGGATTATAATGCTCCTAGCACGTGACTCTTTTCTATCTCATGAGATAATGTCAGGATATACGGACATCGTGTCGTTCTGTCATGATCGATCCTGGCGTGAAGAATACGGAACATGCATCTTATCAGCACTATCGGCCTATTCTTCTGTCGTCATATGGGATATCAGGGAACGGTGTGCAGTATAAGCGCTGGGTTGTTGACTATCGATTTTCCAGTTGGATTGGGCGATGCTCCAGAATAATCTTTTTTAGCATCTGTCGGACATATTGTATATTGTGCTAGAATTATTGAATGGCAAGTAGAGAGGAGCTTCGGCAGTTTGACACCGCGGACCAAGAGGCTTGCATGGCTTGTGTTGGAATAAGGTTCCTGTTGGTTACTTGCACTGACCAGAGGAGTGCTATATACCAGAGGGGTGGAAAGACGAAGAGGGGTCCTCTATATTCATAGAAGCTACTGATCCCCTGTCCTTCTTCTGCCTTCTTTTCTCACTCGTTCCGGAAATCTTCCTCTGTCTACCGGTATCAGTTCCAAGCTTTCGGCGTTACGAAGAAACTGACCCCACCCACGAGACCCCCGTGATATAACATAGTCCGGAATAGTGATTGCGTCTAGCTCGGCATAAATAATAGCCAGTTTAGCTTTCCAAGAAGGTATAGACCAACTGAGTGTTATCCAGTGATATTTGCCGTGTTGGCTGTCGATCTAATGTGTTCTCAGAGAGGCTCCAATCTTTTTTCAGTAGCTGAGGCCCTTGCCATGCTTTGTTAGAAATGAGAGTTCAAATAGATAGATTGGAACCCAATGGCCTTGTCATACATAACTTGTACATGCAGCATCGAGTGTTTAGTCGTAGTAACCTTGTAAACCAGTATTGCTAGTTCGCTCAGTGATGTTTTGGTTGTATATATTTACGGATATGTTGGTTCCTCCTGCAGGCTTAAAAAACGATAGCAATGGCCAGAAGCAGGTGGATAGGAGAACTCACTGAACCCTCCAAGAGCCAACAGTGAAATGAAAACGAATCGTCAAGGAATGTGAACTGGGGCAGATTTCCATCACGTCGATGAAACCAGACAGCAATGCACACGGGAATATGAGACTCAACGTGTCGAAAGTATGGCAGCACGAACAATACACGGGCTGCGAGCTTTACAAAAGAGCCAAGGGTCAGGGTCTGGATGTTTCATAAAAGAGGATCTAACATGTTTTCCCCCCACATTTAAAGAAACCCATCGTTCTAGCAAGCAGCAAAACTCAGGAAACCACCGGGAAGATACAATAACCGGTAGGTAGTATATCAGCCGGAAGAGGCATGCCGGTATCAGAGTCGCTTGCATACCCTGAGCGATAGCTACAAACCTGATGTCATGGAACCTCGGTAGGAACACGACCTGGGTTGTTTGATGTACCGGGACTCTTGAGGACCGGATATTTTATCTCGGATAACACTGTAGCCTGTATAACAGTTCTCAATTTCGCGATCAAGCAGACGACGCTAGTGCAGATACATAGATGCGCCGAGGCATCGCAGACGACATCCCTTTGAT
>JAOYMO020457914.1:0-17122 GCA_025802455.2 Iodosphaeria phyllophila | reverse complement strand
TAGCCGACTAAAGTTCGAGCTCTGCATTGTTTATTTTCTCCACCGGTAGCCCCTTCAGGATTGTTTCTGGACGGATAAATAGCAACGAACGATGCAAGCTCTCCAGTAGATTAGATGCTGTCCTCGGCCTGGATGTCATGCCAATCAATTGAAACCCTTTGTTTACTTTCCTCGAACCTTCCTTCGTCAAGTTCTCCGTTTCACAAGAGTAGCACCTTCAATCAAAGGTACCGAAATACTTCGCTTATAATCCCACAATCCAGAGAGCACTTGAAGCAACCCCCATATCATAGGTACGACCCGAAACCACTCGGTTTAATTGCGCACATGCCCTCAACCATCCACCGGCACGACCTATCGGTAGTACTGCTAAATTACGTGTGGCATCGAGTCTGAACCCATTCGTGGCATTGACCTGAATCATCTCACTACATTTGCTCACAATGTCGCCAGCAGCCCCCTATGTGGACAACAAAAGTAAATAGAGCCCAGCTAGGCAATCCATTTAGCCTTCCTTCATGCTTCCGAAGACCTCGAGCTGTCCCAGGGGTGTCCTCCCTCCTTCAATGCTTCGAGCCAATAGGTAAGCCACGCGGGACATGCAGGTCGCGCTTGAGGAAAGGGTCCAGGTTGTTTCACCTTTGCTGCAGTTTCGCCTCGCCGTGCCCCATTCCTTGCAGGCCAGAGCAAGGCAGGCTATCATCAGCCTGCAGCCTCTTTATTTACAGCACTAATCACTCCCGATATTCTCTCCCCCATCTGCGTGCCCCTTCTTGTTTTTTCTTGCTTACATGACCGAATGATTCAGTTCCTTGAGATGTCTGCATTGCATGCCTCGCGTTATTGCTTGTCTTGACTCTTGAAGAAGTAGAAGTGTTGCCAGGAGTTGCGTCTCATCTCGGCTTTGGTTCGGACGTAATGGATCTCGCTAGTGAACCTTGGTGGCGTTTCCAGATAAAGTGGCAAGCTCGCTACGCAGTAGTAAGGTCAGGCAATTACTGATGGTCTAGTTATTAGGACATGCCTGATGACCCAATAGACTCTTTAGTCCACTGTTAATCAGAGTTTGTTTCCTAGATCGATGGCTTGAACTATCCGATGCAATCCCCGCATATGACAGTACCCAATCAAGGAAGAAAGTCTATAGTAGGCATTCTAAAGAGCACAATGTGTGTGCCCGACTGCTCGCTTGTTCTCTACCGCACCAGTATGCACCGTTTTGACAAGGCCGCACGTTTTAACAGACGAGCAGTTCCAAGCCCTTCCACTCAAACGAGCCGCCATCTAGTGCCGTAAACCCCACATGCCCGTGCTGTACCTGCAGCACCCCTGAGCGATGAGGACTCAGGGGCCACAGTTCTTCCGTCAGCTGGTTCGCGCCACCTAACGCAGGTGTGCCGGTATACTACTGTATGCAGAGAGCCGTGTCGCTATGTAAAACATTCAAAGCCGATGTGCTTCGAGTAACCACCACAGAGCTTGACTTGACTCATCTTGACACGTCATGGTATCGACCGGCGAACTATCTCGCCTTCGAGGTAATTAGTACCGAGAGATCTAAGCATGGTGCTATATCATGTCTGCTTCGTGGTAATCACTGTATTACAATGGGGCCAGGCGGCCATGGCCGACAGCCGTACCATCCGCTTCTCTTCCGAAGTTGGCCTGATAAGAGCCAGACCATCCAGTGAATTCAGCCCCAAACACCAAATAGTCAATCCGCGAAGAATTCCACGCTCGCTCACTCACTCATCATGCTGACAATTCAACAAGACCACCAAGATTGTAGCTGTATTATCTCGAGCTGAATTAGATCTCTCAGAGGTAACATATTAGGAATAATACCGACGATCGCCTGAACTCTCTATAAAACCCCCAACGCGATCGCTGTGCTGTGCTGTGCTGAGCTGCAAAGTGTTCTAGTATATCGGTGGAACGCCGTCATCATGCCTTAACCTTGGCTTCACAAAGAAGAAGAAAAAACCAAAAAAAACCTGCCGCCACCTACTCCCCAGTATGCACTCCTGTGATTTGACCCCTGCTACATGCATCCAAACCTCCGCCTGCTCCGGGAAATCCCCAAGCCCCATGGCATCCACCACCAGAAACTCCCGCAGTCACCCCTAAGCCCTAGATTGTTCAAGATGAGGGGGGCCGTATCCTGCTTCTTCCCATACCCAGGCTACAAACCCAGCAATGACATCTGTCTCCTCAACGGGCTCGCGCTGATACTGCCCTCCTCACTCGCATAGCAAGCCGAATCCGTATCGATATCCCACTCAGGCTCGTCCTCATCCTTGACCGAACCATCACCACCATTACGACCATCGCCATCCCCACTATCAAAGCCCTTCTGGGTCGCCGCGCGCGTATTCCACTGCAGCGTGCGCGACACGCTGTCGAACCACTCGTTGCCGTTGGAAAGAACGGTTGGAAACGGGTACTGCGAGGCGGTGATGGTGACGTAGTCGCCGGGCTTGAGCTCTACGCGGCCCTTGCCGTCGAACGCGCAGTACGCGGTGGCGCGTGATTTGCGGGGGATGGAGACGCGGAGGAGCAGGGTGTCGCTGAGGACCATGGGGCGGAAGGAGAGGGTGTGCGGGCATATGGGGGTGAGGAGGATGGCGGGGATGTCTGGGTGGACGAGCGAGCCACCTGCGGATAAAGAGTAGGCGGTTGATCCGGTAGGGGTGGAGAAGATGCAACCGTCTGCTTGGACGACAGTCAGGAGCTCATTGTCACCGTAGAGTTCCAGGTTGGAAACGTAAGGCGACGGCCCGCGGTCGATGACGAGCTCATTGAGAACCTCAAATTGCTCTCCCTCCTCATAGTCGTTCCCGGCTCCATCTCGATAAACGGTGCATGTGAAGCGCATGCGAAGGTTAACGCGCATGCCCTCCTCGCCCATGATGCGATTTATATGCTGTTTGTACGACTCGAACTGGAAGTTGGTGAGAAAGCCGAGACTCCCGAGGCTGAAGGATAGGACTGGGGGCACGATCCTCTGGAAGAGCCACGAGGTGAAGAGAACAGTGCCATCACCGCCGAGAGTCAGAACTAGATCAAACTTCTCCGGGTTGCTCCAGCAAAGATCAGGAGACCAATATCTTAGCATATCTACAAAACGAGGGTCTTCATCCACGATGCTGGCAGCGCCGAAGCGCTTGGAATTTCGGAGCTTGGCGTCCACGTAGACATTGACTCCGATATCGGATCCATACCGTGGAGTTCGCAACAGCCAGGAGGCCAGTTCTCTGGTAAGAAAGACTAACTCGTTGTCGCGGGCTTTGGTAACAATCATCACATTGCGCACAGCCCTGCGAATTGGTCTTCGCCGCAACTGTTTAGACACCTCGCGGACACCCGTGGCAGTTTGCACCAGGCGAGAATGCGAAGTCCAATCGTCATTCTTGATTTCCTCAAGGACCTTGTCGATATCAACTGCATCCTCAAACCTCTGATGGTAAAAACAGGGAGACCGCATATCCGGGAGTGCCGTAGTAGGGGTGGTCAAACTTCGGTTGGCGATGTCGTTGAGTGCTTCTGAAAGTCTCTGGGAAGACGCCGTGGGTGGCTGCCCGTTGGCAGCAGAGTGTGCAGTCAGCATACCGCCTAGTGTAAGGGCTTCTGGTTTATTATTCCTGGCCACTGAAGCCAAAGCTTTCATAATAGTTTGTCGCGGAACTGAGTCGATGGACTGCGTGCTCTTCCGGTGATTAATGCGGCTGTGGGTCGCCGGGGGCTGCGGATTGCTCCTCGCTGACAGCGGGCCCTGGGTGGCAGCTACGATGGATGACGCGGAGAACAAGGCGTTATTTGCGTCTTGTTCGCCATCGGAAGCGGAGTCAATCGAATCCAAGGGTAACGAGAAAACTCTCGGCCCATGTAGAATAGAACAGCTGCTTCTCCGCTGCCCTGGGGCGGACGCTCCCACAGTACATATGCCTTCGGACTTAGGACGTGGTACAGCCCCGCCGGCGTCCGAATCTCGGTCGCTCGGATTGATGAGCGCGGGATGGATCGCGGTAGGCGAAGTTTCCAAATCCAAGCCCGCCATCATAGATTCTAAAGTAGGACAGGGCACCTGCCCGGGCGCAAACCCAGTCTTCAGCCTCTGCAGGGATATATTAAATTCCACAGGGTAATGCAGGCCGGCCGGCAGAAAAGTTCCGAGGAGCTGAATGAATGGTAGAAACTATTTGCCCTGCGCGACACAGCCGTTACAAAGATCCGTAAGATCGGGTCAAGAAAAAGCGGCCAAGTGTGATGCTCGTCATGAAATGGAATCCCGCCAAAGAGGCTGAGTAGGGCGCACGAAAAAGGTTAAATATGGACCTCTGAAAACATGAGGATCTTGAGAGCCCGGTTAGTGATGACAGATTACCACGTACAAAGTGCGACGTTTCAAGATGTCGTCTGGCTCCGCCAGTTCAACTAGTACCGATCCGGCGATAGGAAGGGGGGACTCCATGATTCTACTCACTCTTGGTTGTTCAGCTGCTCAGCTTAGCACCGTGCTAGGAGCTTCGGCGACAACAGAAAGCCTCCGTTTGGCTTTGCGTTGTGATGTAAGATGCAGATGCAATATGCAAGACCGGACACCAGACTAAGCGCGCAGGAAACCGTGGCCCGAAGCTTGAAAAGCTGGGTATAGAACCAATAAGGTAGGTAGAACTGCTATAAGGGGGTATAATGTACGACACTCTGGTGTTATTGGACAACTCCTGAGTTGAGCAAGAGACGCCGGGTTTTCGCAACAGCTTTCGCGGTCGAAATGAAAGAAAGAAGTGAAAATTGGCCAACTAGACAAACCACGTTCTCAATATCGAGGCTAATGTGACGTGGGAACTAAGAGCGCTCAGTCGTAGTGTCGAGGCTAACAAATAACGGGATCGATACCAGACATGACGAGGTAATATTAGACAGGTAAGTAGTGTGGTGAGAACTGCCAGAGTTTCATGACGGTTGGAGCACCGGACGCCTCGTTTTCGCTAGCTCGTGGGCATATCGGAGAAAACTTGGGATAGTTTCCGACGCCAGGTGTCCGATGAGAAGGCGAGCGAGAATGAGACGGTTTTCCCGCCTTTTTGAACATGAGGAGTCGCCAAGAACTTCCGAGTTACATCACGAATGTGGGAGAGACAAAGAAGAAAGCCCCTGTTGTCCGCATCATTACAGCTTGTCACGGCCGTCCAGGCTGGCCTGTTCCCCGCACACATGCACAAAAAAAGCGAATAGGTTCCAATCAACCCAATTCATTGGTGAATGGATGGAGTGGAATTGGTGGGTGTAGTGGCCTGAGGCCGTCCCTGGCTGATTTTGACGGCTGGATACCCGCATCTCCACGGTTGTGGCGACTTCTAGTGTTACAGACCCATGATTGAAGTATGGAGTCATGCTGGGAAGGAGGCGATCTTGCACAATGGTTCATCGAGCTAGGGCGACGGCGGAGAAGACCGTCTCAAAATTCTGCTCCGGTTTTGGCAATCTGCAGCATGCATCAAGCAGCACTGATATCATGACACCACGAAGTAGACCAAGCCATATTTGGCTTGACCACGGCAAGAGCTGCAGCAAGATTTTATTCTAGGGTGAAATCAGATTGAGATCAGATTGAAGGTATCCGCAGAGATATTGAAAATGGATAAGATCAAATCGCACACCCGATTGGGAGAGTCTCAGAACGAAAAAGACTCTGTAACAAGGCAGTCAGTCCCGCGTCAACCTGCAAGCGGTTCGTCTTCCAGAACCACGGCACGGTCCCCATGGCATGGGGCCCGTGCCCGTGCGTTGGAACCAGGAGCACCCCTATTTGCTGGAGGCATGCTGAAGCGGAGCCAGGATCGTCAAGTCGTTCATGTCACTTGGTTCCATCGTTGTCTGGACTGCTGCTTCAACCATCAGAACTCCATGGCTGAACCTATCGCTCCCCTTTCAGCTGCATGAGCCATCACGAAGTCCAAACCTGAAGCGACACGGAAATACGTGGCAGCTGTTACGTACTCCATGCGCATTCCTTATGCCCATCATGCAAGTACGCATAGAGAGAATGGGTCAAGATTTAGACTTCCTGCGCTTGCCACCAGGCTTTCAAACAGTTCCGGTCGAATATATGCGTTTCAAAAGCGCAGAATAGATGTTATCTTCCAATAGAAACATTCCACCTTATGGGCATTCTCAATGCAAGCCATGGTGATTTTCAATTTGCATATCAGCGATTGACCGCGGCAGCCATGAGGTCCCAATGAAAACCTCTAAAGATTTAGTCACATTAAGTTCTTAATGCTCTCATTGGGGCTCGCATATGGAGGATGAAACAAGGTTTCACTGATTGGACCAGATCTCCAAACGCAACCGTGCGGCTGTTCGAGCAAGAAATTCCCAGAACACCCGCACGCTCCCGCAACCGCAAGCTGGTGGGAAGGCAGGGTAGCATAGTCATTGCTGCATCCGTAGACTCGGGATAGCCATGCCGTCCGAACAGCACAGAAGCCGTTCTGAAAATGTGCTGGAAGGATGTAGGGCCGCCATGCCCGGGATTCGTGGTTCATTCGAACATAGCTCCTCCTACATACACGACAGATCGTTGCAGATCGATGACACCGACCCGATAGCTGAAAAGTAGTGGCAGTTTCGTAGTGCGGTGGTGCTTGGACAACTAGGGCCATAGTTGTTTTGAGAAAAGAATTACCCTGACTATTTGGCACGACACTGAAGTGCAAGTCTGCATCGGGGATTGGACTCCATATGAAGAGATCTTATGAATTGTATCTGCACTCGCTGATTAGCACCGCGCCGGCAAGAGACCTATGTCGCCTTCCAGTGCAAGTCGGTAGCCGTTTTGGCCTGCACGACAGATCTAGTGAGCTTCCGCAAGTCAGATGTGGGGCAGTCAGTATCGTCGATCATGGCATCTTCGCTCTGTCCCTGGTGCGTGCAGCAATATCGACGTGCTTCGTTGAGCATATCATCCCATTGCTTCATAGTGAAATCGCCTTCGCTTTCCGACAACATGAGATCGTCTTGGGAAGTGAATGCAAGGACATGGAGTGACGTAGCCCTCTCGACATCGACAATGGAGGGATCAGTGATTGCTCTACTGACGCCACTTTCGTCTATTATTGCCAGCGCGACAGAAGTAAGTGTAGTGGTCATGGGGATAGCTGCCGAAAGAAGAGCTAGGATGGAAGTCTGGAGCAAGGCTGGGAGGAGGGCCAAGTTCTACGATTGGACAGACAGATGTTAATTAGCAGGGCGGTTACTTTCAGACCGGGGGGTGTGAAGACCACGGAACAAAGGGACAGAAACTGACTGACCATGCTTGGCTGCGTAGTTTTTCTATTGACATAGGCGTTTTCCGGAGATACTGTGACTTGCAGTGTGATCTGGATGAGGGCTCTTGGGAAGCTGTTAACAAGAATTACTTGCCGCAGCGTAGAGTGCAGCAACGACTCCAAATGGCGCTCTCTGGTACCTGCAACAAAATAGGACGTGAGCTAGCGCCCTTCACGAGGAAGCAGAGTCTATTTTGATGCTTTGACATACCGCCAACACCCGCTACTGGTCGGACCACAACATCAATGGCAGCTTCCCCCGGCAGCTCGTCGCGTCTGGGCGCCTCGATTGGCCCGCTCACGGCGCCAACGATCGTGTAGCCGGCATAGGAGAAGGTGGTCGACCCATCGGCGTTGAGCAAATGAGACAGAAGCGCCTCCGGATCTTTGCTAGTCGGCATGTTAAAGGCTGGAGGGTGGGTAAGAAACCCCAGAGTTGTGCGCGTGTGGTGACTGGTCGGTGTCAGGAAAGGAATTTTTTCTCCCTGGTGCCTGACGCGCAAATGCAGTTTCGCAGGGAAGGTTGTGGTGGGTGACTTCTAAAAATATGCCTGCAAGATGCTGCGCATCAGATCCACTGTCTTCTGTACAGTACTGGTCACTGGACCTATAATGGTGCTGCAAAGCGCGAAGCTTTCCGATCGGCAAGTACCGAGACGGGCACCGGCCCCACCTTGTCTTTCGCTCTGATGACGCAGTCCCGGCAGCTTACAGAGCTCCCTTTGTGGGATACCCTGAGCTTTCAAGGACACCACTAAATCTCCAGCTCACATCCCATCGGTGACACCAATAAGAAACAAGAACGCGAACCATCCGGCCTATCAGATTTACCAATTCCTGTCGGCCCGTCCACAGAGCAGAAGATGTCGGCACTGGCGTCCTCTTCCATCCCGGATCTCCGCACCGAGATCCCCAAGCTGCAACCCAGACGCCGACGCGAACCGCCGACCAACTCGATCCCCGTGCCCGAGACTCCTTCCCTTCCACCACCACCCGACCCATCAAGCATCTCGTATCGGCTGCCCTCGCGTCGTATCCTCTCTAGAAAAGATCATGATCTCTTCCTCGCTTCGCCGACGTACGATCTCCTCCTTGCCTTCATTTTCGGCCTGTCCGACTCCGTCGTTGACACGCCGACCTCCTCACTCCAATCCGTCCAGCTCAGCCCCGCCATCACCACCATCCTCTCCATCCTCTCTGAAATCGAAACCCTCGCTCACGAAACCCCGCCCGACGAATCCGGCGGCTCCCGCTTCGGCAACAAGTGTTTCCGTGTCTTCCTCGACAAAACCCGTGTCGCTAGCGGCTCCTGGCATGCCCAGCTCCTCGGCCTCGGCCTCGGCCTCGCCTCCTCCGCTTCCCCTCCCCCCCAAGAAGCCGTCCCCGAGATCGAGACGTATCTACTCCAGTCCTTGGGCAACCGCGCCCGCATAGACTATGGCTCAGGCCATGAGCTAAACTTCATGATGTGGCTGCTATGTCTCTACCAGCTACGAATCCTCTCCCGCGAAGACTTCAAGCCCCTAGTCCTCGGCGTATTCGCTCGCTACTTGACCGTCATGCGCACAATCCAGTCCACGTACTATCTCGAGCCGGCCGGGTCCCACGGTGTCTGGGGCCTCGACGACTACCAGTTCCTCCCGTTTCTGTTTGGTGCGAGCCAGCTGCTGCATCACCCTTTCATCACGCCCTTGGCCATCCACCAGGAACTTACCCTGGAGGAGTTCGGCGCTGACTACATGTACCTGGGCCAAGTGAGCTTCGTCAACAGCACCAAGACGGTCAAAGGCCTGCGGTGGCATAGCCCCATGCTCGACGACATCTCGTCCGCCAAGAACTGGGCCAAAGTCGAGGCCGGCATGAAGCGCATGTTTGTTGCTGAGGTCCTGCGCAAGTTGCCCGTGATGCAGCATTTCCTGTTCGGGTCGCTGGTGCCGGCTGTCGAGGGCATGAGCACGGAGGAGGAGCTGGCGACCTTGTTAGGCGGAGGCGGGGGCGGAGAGGAGGATGATCTGGAGGACGGGACTGTGGTGATGGAGCATGAGGGGGTGAAGCATGTGCATCAGCTGAATAGCTGGGGGGATTGCTGCGGGATCAAGGTGCCGAGCAGTTTGGCGGCGGCGAGGGAGGTGATAAAGACGGGGGCGGGGGGTGAGTTAAGGAGGATACCTTTTGATTGAGATTGGACAGGGTCGCGGTTTTGTGGTTAGGCGAACTTGTCTTCACATGAATCTATCGCCATTATCCTGATGTCTTGAAATCATCAATTCATCTGCTCTCTGCTTTGCCTTGCTCTGCTCTGCTCTGGTATGCTCTGGTATGCTTTGCTATGCTATGCTATGCTATGCTATGCTATGCTATGCTGTGCGCGTATGTGTGTGTGTGTCTGTCTGTTTGCCAAGTGTGTCAAGGCCAGACCCATCCCAACTCTCTCCCAATCCCTCGTCTCGTCTCGTGACTTAATCTCTTCTGATACTCGTGACTCGTTCCATGAACCTGTTTGTTCTCTCTCTCTCTCTCTCTCTCTCTCTCTCATTGTCGGTTTCTCGTTCGTTCCCATCTCTCGTAACCCCCCTGATCCGTCCATCGCCTTGCTCGTGCTCGTGCTCGGGCTCGTGCTCGTGTCGCTGTTGGGGGAAAATAGAAATGCAATGCAGCAAGGGTATCGAGCTAGTTTAAAAAAAAAATGATATACCCCACCAAGAGACGGATGGAGACAAAAAAACATTCTCTACGACCTGTACTTGCTTCCCCTAATCCTCCCAAATAGTCTCCAAATCCAAATCCCCCCTCCTCTCCGCCCCACAAACACTCCACCTCTTCCTCTTATCGCGGGTACCCATGGCCAAGGTGCGACCTCTCGATGGCACATCCAGACTGCCGCGTCCCCGGGTGTCTCCTACCGGCTCCTCTACACCATCGTCACTCTCGCTGGTCGCTGCCATCTTCAACTTGGCAATGCGCTCGTCCTCCAGGGCGGCCTCCTCGGCATCGGGCGAGTCCGGGATCGTTTCTAAGCTAGAGATACTGGGGCTCCGAGACCGGATCGACGTCGGCGTGGAGGGCACTGAAGAGGGTGGGTACGAGGTCGGGAAACTGTAGTTTATTGGTGACGGCTCGTACCGGTAGAGGGGCGATGTAGAAATGGAGTGTGGCATAGATGGCATAGATGGCGTAGATGGTGTGGATGGTCCGAATAATCCCGACGGTCCGGATGATGTGACGCTGCCGCTGCCGCTACTGGTGCTGCTGGTTCGTTTCTCGCTTTCGAGGACCGAGAGCCGGATGGGTGAGCTGGGCGGGAACATCTCGTCCGCGGGCTTCCGTCGTTGTCGGTGCAACCCATTGGGCGACCCCGAGGGACTAGCTGGACGGAGCAGCGGCGCTGAGAGGATGCGACCGGCCCCGTCCACACCAGGCATCGACCTTGTGCGTGACATGCTGGGCATCGGCGACGCGAGACTGGTCGACTTGGATCGGGCGTGGGATCCCGAGAGCGGAGATGCCGTTCGAGGTCGGTAAGGTAATGCAAATGTCGGCTGACTCGACCACAATGGCGAGCCAGATGATGATAGTTCTGCCCCCCACCGTGCTTCGTTTGAACGTCGGTAGCTTAGACTCTTGGAGCCCCGCGTGAATTCGAACTCATTCGTGGCTGGGCTGGTATTATCGCTGTTCGTAGTAGTGACAGTAGCGGTACTGGTCGCACTGCTGCCGCTGCTGTTTTCCAAATTTGAACTACTTATGCTCTGAGCATGAGGAATAGTAGTAGCACCCGTAGTCGTAGCTGTAGTAATAGTAGAAAAGGGCGACGGTTGCAGGCGGAGCGACGGCACAGGCGATGAGCGGAATTCCTCCAAGCTCTCGGTTTCCGGCACAGGCTCCATCTTAACCCGTGATGACAGAGCCTAAGGATCACAGAGTTTCATGTGCCTGTCGCCGTTTGCCTTTCGCCTCTCCCACCGGGAACAAAGCCACATAAAGAGTGATTTGTTTGGGATATGCGATCAAACTCAGGTAGGTCTCGACAGTCTACGGGTGAGATGTAACAAAGAGACCTGGTTTCGCAGGCGACTGTCCGCAGGTACGCGGGTAAGGAAAGGAGGACAGGAGCCTGTAGTGCATCCAAATCCGACCTGTGGGCTGGGAACCACCAGTTACCGGTATGTGGTGTGGTAGGCAGGAATGTCCGTTCCAAGTGAGAGAGATGAACAAACCAAACAGAGGGGCACAGTACAATGCCAGAACTCCGGAACGCTAGCCACAGAACTCCATGCACATGCACACATTAATGAAACAACAGATGGCAGCCGGCAGCGAGCTCTTTTGGCATCTGTGTACCCTGACGAACCGTCAGATGCAAAGTGGCCAGCGGATCTTGATCAGAACCATCTGATCGCTGATCGAGAAGAGGCGACGGCGAAGGATTGAGCTACTGGTGGGCTAGACTAGATTGCCTAGCCTGTGACCCGACCTGGCTCTCTGCGATGTTTAAGTCTCACGCCGTTGCGTGCCGGTCAAAGTGTCAGGGAAAGCCGGGTAACCGCTTGGCTACTTTCGGCAACGATTCGGCACGGCAGCCTGCGGTGACGCTGTCTGGACTCTGAACCCTACAGGTGTGTGTGTATGTGTGTGTGTGCGTGTGTCCTGAGGTAACTTCTTAAGGGTCTGTCATCCAACCAATCCCGCCCATGTCAACACGACCAGATATGACCTCAAACAAATCCCCTTAAAACGACCAAAGACCACCGCAAATGAAAAACAAAAACACAGGTGCGACCTTGTGCCGGTATGATTGACAAGACTTTCTCCGATGTCTCCGCCGCCTCCGTCTCCATACAAATACGGATGCTGCAACGTGGGGATCAGACCTCAGGTTTCCGTCTGAGGAAAGATACAGGTACAGGTTGTTTTTTTACTGCGAAACGGCAACACCAGCACCTCCCGATCGTGCTAGTGCAGAAACAATGCAACCGGAAGCGGGCCGGTCATGCAACTACCATCAGCTTACCGAAGATTAGGGGGAGGCGGCGAGGAAATTGCGGTATGTCTCCAGAGAGGACAGTGAGGGTTTGTTTTGGTAGGTCATGGCGGTAAAAGGAGGAATCGTTCCTTGTGGTGGCCGACAGCTCTCTGCCGTGACCGCAATCTTGCAGCAGTTTGTGCTCCGATGAAAAACTCCATAATCTGTCGATATTCTCTACAGCGATGCCAATCCATCTGCTTCGCTTCCTCCGACCACCAACCTCCGAAAAAAAACAACAAAAAAACACCACGCATTGTCCAAAGCAAATGAAGGCATCGCGTCTCCGGTGTTACCGGCGCATCATACCCTACTTGCTGAGACCCACTTGCGTGCTGCATGGGGCACCCCTGGCCCATCCATGCCGACGCCCTGATCCGACCGTGGTTCCCCCCGCCTTTTCCAGCGGCTGCCCGCCTTGCCGCTTTTGCTTTTGGCGCGGTACCCTAGCGGCGTGATAGCTCGGATCTAATAATAACCCCCATCTTTCTATTGGAGACGGGCACCCATGTGAAAGCATCAACCTCCAAATTGAACAACCCAAAAAAAACAACGAGGAAAAGAGGCTGGCGCTACGAGGATTTACTCGGCATCGATGTTTACAAGTTGGGGCGCATACACTTTGAAAACTATTCATACGAGTTTCTCTTCTCGATGAAACGTTTAACACAGGTACAAAGTGCTCCGCGGCGGCGGCGGGCAGTTGCAACGTGACCTGCGGCATGACCGCTACCATCCATCCACTTCCCTCTCGAGCTCGCCATGCAGGGTCATTTGACCAGCCCGCGATCCTGCACGGCTTTCCTTGTTTGGTCAGCCTTCCTCGCTCCTCCGTTAGCCTCGTGATGTTTTTTCTGAGGAACTGACAGCCTATCGGTATCGAAGGATTATTTTTATGCTATGAAACTTTTTTTTTGATGTTCTCTAAATTCGGCACGCCGTCCGAAAGAGGTAGTTTGGAGAAGACTGGAGCTAAGATAGGTCTCGTTACCGGGCTTTGTTTGATACGAGCTACTTTATGCGATACTGAGACGTTGAGTCCGCACGTAAGCCCGGTCGCGCCAATGTCGCACTCCTGAACATTCCGCGAGCGCTCACCGCCTTGTTTTACTCGGGATTCTGGTACTACGAGTATCTTGCTGCATGGATCAGAAATGCGATGCACCGCTTGGCAGGAATTGGCGCGCCGTGGAAGGACACACCTTACCATGAAACCCACACCTTCGATCCTAATGATACTGTGCTTCATAAGGGAAGGAATGAATGCCATGTTGCGCGTGCCCTCCCTCTGTTTGACTTGTCTTCCTCGAGGTACTCAACTGCCGGGTTACATCCAATACCGGTAAGCTGATGTTGGGGCTTCAGACGCGTTTCGATCTCTGGACCTGTGTGTCACGGCAGTATGATGACCATAACGTTGCAATTTCCTGAGGCAATCATGTCGCAGCCGGACGAAATCCATTTACCATCACGCCGGTAGCGGATTTCGCCGTAGTTACCGTGATCGAACATAATGGGGTTCGCCTCCATTTACTTGTGGGGAAATGATAGGGTAAGAGGAAGTCGTGTCTGTCATCTCCAATGTTGTTCACCTTAGTGCATCATCACCTGCCCAAATATGACCCTTGTTCTCTATAGCCACGGATAGTAAGTATTCCAGCCTGTTGGTCAGTAAACAAACTAAATTGACAAACACAGCTAGGTACGCGCTTATGACTCATCTACCGCCTCAAGCTTGAAACAAACGATGCATTTTTCCCGAACCCCCTAGGCTTTCAACATGTTCAAGGCTTTCTGAAGAAAACATGTCTGGCAACAGGGTGGAAGCATGTCATCTCTACGTAGATAATCTCTAGGATCAGTAGGTCGCTATACGAATTATCATGCCGTTATCTGTCTGTACAATATCACATTGGACTTGGGTGCTGGATCTGAAGAAAGCGACACGTAACGACTAAGCGGCGGAAACAAGTCCCCTGGCTGCTCACTATTCCGTGGATTGGTCTTGGGCCAGGATTTCAAAACCACAATCTACCTTGCGATGGGCCAAGCAGTGGGGGCTGCGTCAAGAGTCTAATGGGGGATGGGTTAGATGTCGCTATCTGATGGCTAGGGCTGGTATTTTCTGACCTCGATCAAGTGCCCGTAATTGGCGGTAGCTAGTCGTCGAATTATCAAAACCTAGGTGAAAGTATGGAGCAAACCAGGCCCCTCGAGAATACGAAGCCACTGCCTACTATAATACATGCATGCTGGACAGATGAAATCACATCGCCCTCTCCGGTTAGTCTAGTTTGAGGAAGAACGGGCAAGTAGCAGTTGCAGGTGGTCCACCAGGAGCCTGTACCAACGAGGCCATGCCGTTACAACCAGTAGATGCTGTCTAAGATACTACCTCCTGTGATATATACGGGTATCTTTTCTCTGTGCGGGATACTGGAGGATCATTCTAGTCTCTATCATGAATTCCTGAACCCGATTCTATATGCGGATAGGAGGACATGAGTTAGTCAACCGGTCGCGGAGCTACAGTGGAGAGGCCATTAGTTGAGGGTGATGAGTATGCCGTATAAATTACGTGTTAATCATGGTTATGACCATGACCACCAGCGACATGAACTGTCACGATGTGATGGCTTAAGGGTACAGAACGAGACGTTAAATGCAGGTCCCCTCTTCCCCCACTCTCCTATGGAGATAGAAAACGAAGCCATCTCCAACGACGTCATTTCGAAAATTCAAAGTCTTGGCAACGGCAGCGTTCAATCTTGTCAATCTGTGGAGTCTCCCTTCACCCGTCAACGCCTCACAGCGGTCCTGCATGCGGCTCAAGCCACAGCGCAGCCGAGTTACGGGACAGTACTGTATCCACAGTATCCGCGCCCCACTCCAGCCCACCACGAAAATCACGGCAAGCTCATCCAAGCATGGGCACCGGCTTATCTAATCTAACTTTTTGTTCCAGTTCGTGTCCCTTTGACAGCGTCCGTGACACATGTTCATGGCAAAGGTGTCAATTCGATCTCAGAAGGAGGGCCGATTTCGTGTGACCCAGACGAAGTCCCAATACCGGTTTCGGAAACATCGCCTTTTTTTTTCTTTCTGGTCTGTCGACTCGCTTGTACATTCTTTCCCTTTTTTCTGCTTCTTCTTCGGTTCGGGGGTTTTTCCTGCTTGTCACTACCGGTGCTGCAGCTTTGTTCGTCCAATGTGTTATTCCCAAGAATTGGATTGGGTTTGTTGTTTGTTTTCTTAGCGGCACTTTCTTACAGCGCTCGTCACGCGCATCGGACAAGAGTGGATGTGAGGTGGGGCTCAATGGACTACGCTGGCGTGTGATTGTGATACAGCCCGGCTCGACGACACCTACGAACTCGTTCCTGGGCGACGGCGAAATCAATTCTTTCCTTGATCCATTTGACGAGATTCGATCGATTGCAACAGGCGGGCGCGGCGGAGGAGGACTAGCCACTCGACGACGGCGGCGATGGCGCGCCCCCTGGGGCCAGTCCGCATGCGGAAGACGAACTATGTCACTGTGTCGATCGGGGTGTGCCTCTGTCTCTTCATCCTATATTTCCTGGCCGGGTCGGGGATACCACAACCATCATCGTCATCATCAACCCGATCGGCTCCCAGAAGACCTGTCCCTAAGATGGGGGCCAACCGAATCCGTCGCGATGTGCAGCGCTTCAACCTCAACCACGTCACCATCACAGGCGACCCTTTGGCGAGACGGGAAAGGATATTGATTCTCACACCGATGGCCCGCTTCTACCAAGAATACTGGAATAACCTGCTGAAGCTGGAGTATCCCCACGAACTCATCACGCTGGGCTTCATCCTGCCCAAAACAAAAGAAGGCAACACGGCCACGCTAGCCCTACAAGCCCAGGTGACCAAGACCCAGAAATCAGCCAAGAACCGATTCCGCCGCGTCATCATCGAGCGCCAAGACTTCGAGAGCCCGCTCGTGTCGCAAGACGAGTCGGAGCGGCACAAGATGGAGAACCAGAAAGCTCGGCGCGCTGTCATGTCGCGCGCCCGCAACTCGCTCCTCTTCACCACGCTCGGCCCGGACACGTCGTGGGTCCTCTGGCTGGACGCCGACGTCGTCGAGACCCCGCCCACGCTGATCCAAGACCTGGCTTCGCACGACAAGCCCATCGTGGTGCCCAACTGCTTCCAGCGCTACAAGGCTGACGATGGCTCCATGGCCGAGCGGCCCTATGACTTCAATAATTGGCAGGACAGCGACAATGCCCAGGAAATAGCGACCAAGATGGGGCCCGACGAGCTGCTGCTGGAGGGATATGCCTCCTTGCCGACCTGGAGGACACTGATGGCGTATCTGGCCGACGAGAATGGTGACGCCCGCGCCGAGGTCCCCTTGGATGGTGTCGGGGGCACCGCCTTGCTGGTCCGGGCGGATGTGCATCGCGATGGCGCCATGTTCCCGGCTTTTCCTTTCTACCATCTGATAGAGACGGAGGGGTTTGCCAAGATGGCCAGCCGGTTGAATTGGACGGCTACGGGACTGCCGAATTACAAGGTGTGTTTTAAGGAGTTACACGTAGTGCTGTGGGCTAATATGGAGCGAACAGGTTTACCATATCAATGAGTGATCGAGAACTTGGAGAAGACAAATCTCGTACTCTTTGTACCAAAACAAGCATCGGCAAGACCACGCTTCATAGACGCTACCTTGGCGGCGATTTGGAGCCGATGATTAGGAAGGCGTTGGGGGATTTGGGAAGGAGATCGG
>JAOYMO020457837.1:0-16246 GCA_025802455.2 Iodosphaeria phyllophila | reverse complement strand
GGAGCTCACTGGAGCCAAAGCTTTTTGTTCTCTGCTCCTCTTCGCACACCAGACATTCTCAGCCCGCCTGACATGCTGTGTCATAATACGCCATTTCGTGCATCAAAGCGAGCCAAAAGAAAAAAAGATAGAGGAGCTTGGAATCAAGGCAAGCAACCAAGCAAGCAAGTCGGGGTACATTAACCGTCGTCGTCCTCATCACGTGCCCTACGAATCTCTCTCTCTCTCTCTCTCTCTCTCTTTCTCTCTGCCACCCCAAGACACAGAGGCAGAAAAACAGAGACGAAGAATAGAAACAAACAAGCCCCTTTGGGAATCGTAAAAAAATCCCCTTCATCTATACGACAAGGTTACGGCTTTTCCCCCAATTCCGGTGACGATCATCATCTGTCATGCTCACTCGCGCGCTTTCTCCCCTTCTCTCTCGCACAAAACAAGTAATAAGCACGTGCAGCCAGTCAGCCAGCCAGTCAGTTAGACGGCCAGTCAGTACGATCCCTCCACGGACGCAAGCATGCAATAGAGGTCCATCCTCAGCACTGGTACCATCAACCATGCTCTCTCCCCTTGGGAACCGCCTTCCTCGTTCATTCCCCCTGCTTTTCCATACCAGAGGGGAAAACGAAAAAAAAAAAAAAAACAAGTGGCGCGTGCACTTGTCAACTTCCTCCCTACCTCACTGTCCTCTCAGCAATATGTACAGCCGATCGTTCTTTTACAAAGCGCGCCTCCCCATATTTCCACATAAAAAGCCCCGATTCCATCCATGAGGGAGCAAAGAACCAGCGCTCCATTTCCCATCCCGTTGCAAACCCTTTGCTTTCCTTTATGGCACGTGAGAAGTAAAATAAAAAAAATAAAAGGAGGGGAAAAGAGAAGAAAACCGCCCCTATTCTTTCCGCTGGACCAAGACCGGGAAAGAGGAAGCCAAGGCGGACGGAGAAAGAAAAATAGAAAGAGTAAAGAAGTAATCCTACACGTGTCAAGCTTGGCACCTAAACCCGGGTCCATGAAGAGAGGGGCTTGAGCACTAGAGGTGGGCCTGCATGACATCGAGCTTGCCGTCGAACTGCTTGGAGCAGGCGGGGCATTTGCGGAAACGGTTCTGAACTCGATCGTCGACGCAGGAGCGACAGAAGATGTGACCACAGGTTTTGAGGACGGTGTTTTTGAAGTTGGAGCGGCAAATGGAGCAGGTAGCAAGAGACTGTTGTGATATAAGTTAGTAAATGAATGAGGTCAAGTTTTCCTTCCTTCTTTTTGAATGTTCAATGTGCATCATGGGTTACCTCTGAGCAAAAGATAGAATCGGAACTGATGAGAAAAGACTTACCCGCAACATTTCCTCTTCCTCGGACGAATTGTTCAGACTCTTGGTCTTCCATTTATCGCGATCCTTGCTCAGGTGGTCGAGACGCAGTTTGGTTTTCTCCAGCTCCGTCTCTAGGTTGGCCAGCTGCTCCTTGGCGTGGGCGGCATATGCGTCCTTGGTCTTGGAGATGGAGGTGAGCTCGACAATCTGAGATTTGAGCGAGTCGAAGCGGCGGATAGCTTCGACTGAAGAAGCCTCCTGGCGCTTACTTTCGTCCATAACGGACTTATTGGTAGAACGCAGGTTGGTCAGCTGCTTCTCGAGGTTGACCGTGAGGGCACGGTGATTGGATTCGTTCTCCTTGAGTTGGGTGATGATGTCGGAGCTCTGCGAATGCATGGAACGCAACTTGGTCACCTCGGCCTTGTATTGGTCACTGGTTTTGTGGGCATCAAAGTACCGCTGGTTGGCTTTAGCTTTCTCGGCTATCGCCATACCAAGACGGTCCTCAACGCCGGCAAAATCCATGACTTTCTTGTTGGCCGTGGCTTGGTACTTTTTCACGGCAGCGGTCAGGCCTGGCAGTTCATTGTTGATGGAGTCGTAGTCTTGTTGAAGCTTCTTGAGCTTCTCGCGTAGAGTGGCAACGGGTAATTCATCGATATCCGGGCGGTCCGTCATGGTGACATCGTCGCTCGGGCGCAGTCGCTGGACTTCAGACTCCAAGGCATGAATACGGGCTTCTTGGGCGCTGACGAGGTCCTTCATGGAATCAATGGCGTTGCGTTCCTGATCCCTGGCGGCCTTCAACTGCACAGCTTCAGCATGCAGCTCATCACGGTTGGCGCGCACGCGGGCCAGGTTGGTGTCGGACTGTTGCAGGGAAGTTTCCAGTTCCGAAGTTAATAACTGAGCCTCCTCTTGGAGCTTGGATCGGTAGTCGTGCCGTTCCTTTTCGAGTTTGCTCGCGCGCTCATCCGTCTTCTTACTCAAGGCCTCCATGTTGTTGAGCTTCTTTATCAGATCCTCATGGCTGGTCTTGAAGTTCTTGAATATGTCAGTACGCGCATAATCCTCATCGGAAAGACTGGCCAGTCTGGTTTGGCAAGCGGTTAACTCCTCCTGCAACTTCTTGTTCCGGGTCAGTCCTTCCTCAAGCCGTTCGGTTTTGATCTTAGCTTCCACTTTGGCCTCCTTTAGATCGCACTCCATAGCGGCCGCATTGCCATTGAATTCCCCTTCGGTCAAAGTATCGTCACCGCCACCACCAGCACCACCTTCGCCGGGTTTGGCGGTAGAAGTAGCAAGGGCCTGTTGTTCCATTTTCTGGACCTGGAGACTCTTGAGACGATCGATCTTTCTCTCTGCCTTCATATATCGGAGAGTGGCAGTGTTGAGCTGTTCCGATAAATCCTCCTTCTCGCTCTCTTGGCGATCGATCTGGATTTGGAACTCCTTCTGGTTGGCCAAGAGCGTGGTGACTTGTTCTTCCAGTTCAGACACATTATCCGGCAGTTGGTCTCGAGTTGAGGCCAAACGATTGAGCAGAGATTGGGCCAATTCCGTAGTCTTTTGAAACTTGTATTGCAGATGCGACTCGAAATCCTTCATATTCTTAAACCGGATTCTCGATGGGAAGATCTGCTTGGCTAGATTCGACGAGCAAAAAAGAAAGAAAAAATTAGTATCATTACATGTCAGAAAGGGTGGAAAGGGTGGAAAGGGTGGAAAGGATGGAAATAATGTTGCTCGAAATGTTCCCCCCCCCACCTTCATTGCCAATCTCGTCGATTTGAGCTTGCGCTATCACTCCGATTTCCTCAAACAGCTGGACACACCAGTTATCGAGGACGCGCAAGTGATCATCATGATGTTTAGAACGTCGTTGCGTCTCTTCTAACCGCTCCTCAAGCGTGTGGCATTGTCGCTTGTACTCAGCCATCTGCCGATAGATGGCTCCTTTTGCATATTCCTAAACCAATTCCCATCATGTGTCAGTTGTATGGGTCCTTATAATGTCTTTCTTTTTCTATCTTTCTTTCTTCTCTCTCCCTCTCGTGTCCTCTCTCATGTATTCATAACCCGCACCGTCATGATGCACGTCTCTCTCTCTCTCTCTCTCCACACGAAAACGGACACGTGACGATCGGAATAGGTGAATTTCTAGGTAGGCAGGTAGGTAGGTAGGTATGTATGCAGGCAGCAGCGATGGAGATAGAGCACATGATGCACATGGATATTTTGTGATGGCAGCGTCGCTGTTGCATCATTGACTGGAAAAGTGAGTACGTATCTCGGGGAAATCCAAAAACCATTGATTGATTGATTGATATCGTGACACCAGGCGGGTCATGTCTTTGAAAGAGAGAGGGGGGGGGGGGGAGAGGAGCAAAGAGAGAAAGAGAGAGAGAGAGAGAGAGAGAGAAAGAGAGAGAGATATATATAGATGACAATGTAGTGATGCATTATTGTCTGCAAAAACTGCTGGCACTTACCTCTATCCAGGCTTCCTCACGTGTGTCGCCCGATTCATCGCGAGATGAACGTCCACCGCCATTGACCGCCTGGCGTTTGCTAGGCGGGCCAATGTCATCGGACCCCCCCAGCGCCGGTCTCTTCCGGTCCTCCATGCTGTGATGAGGCAGCGTCGATACGGGTGATGTCGTAGCAGGCATGAAGATCGAAGATCCACTTTGGGGTTATACGGGGGGCGCGCGCGACGCGTTGGGCCAGTGCCGGCTTTTTCAACCTATTGCCTTTCAATATGGGGGAGGGGGGAAGAAGCGAAGAGTGAGGAATAGACAACGATGGCTGATTCAATCAATCAAGGAGATGTTTTCTCGTGCCAGCTGTGCCCACAAGTGTGCCCACAAGTGTGCCCACAATCGCCCCAAGCGACAGTCAGCAGCGGCCTGGCTGCTAGCTGCAGTCGGCAGAGGCGAAAGCGCGAGACTGTGAGCGCACGCGACAAGATCTTGTTGCGTGGCCAGGCGATCGCTGAGTAGAGGACACAGCAAAGGACTCGGCTGCCAGGTTTCCAAAGGGAATAAAAAGTAGGGGAGATGTCGTGGGTGAAAGTGGGTGGGTGAGTCGTGACTCGCAGCCGTGAGGAGGTGTAGGTGGAGGATGGTGGTTCGGAACACACGATCAATTTAGATTGCACCAGACTGCAGTACAGTGTGGAATAAGGGTGGGAAATCGGCCGAACATAGAGAGAGAGAGAGAGAGAGAGAGAGAGAGAGAGAGAGAGAGTGGCCGCCGCACAGGCTTTGCAGAGCAAGCAGAGACCCGTTGCCTCTCTCCGCTCCCCGTGTGTGTCGCCCTGGCAGGCAGGTGTCCCCAAGTCTCGCGATTGCTTGGGTTCTCGCCGCTGCTGCTTGTACAGGTTGGCAGGCGTTGAAGAGTTACGTTGCAAGACTGTCTGCATTGGCAGATGCTGAGATGTGTGAGGTTGACATTTTCCGCCTGGAAGCGCCTAGCCGTTTGGAGTCTAGTGACCCGAGCCATGCCTGTCCGCCTGGTCGCTGGGAGCTGCACCGTGCGCGACTGCTGTCCGTGGCGCTGGGTGTGGCGCTGGGTGTGGCGGTGGTGGAAGTATCGTCCAAGTCTAGGAAAAGGGGCCATGACGCAAAAGGTGCCCGAGAATCAGGGTGGGGGTACACTCAGGTACAGATGAGCACATGCGTTACTGTACTGCATGACTCGCATGGCTGGCAGTGGACAATCGATAAATGAGCTGCCCCACCATGGAATTGTATCGGATGGTCCACAGAGCCTGGCAGCATGGAGTCATCGGCGACCATAACCAAAACAAAACAAAAAAAGAGCTTGAAGAAACGCGCCTCGGTGCGGGTCAACACAACACAACCCAATTGACCTTCTTTCCCATGCGCATCTACACAGTTAGCCCAGGATGAGTTCGATGTTGAAGAAGACAGGGGGCTTGGCCTTCAAACCCAAGGCCAAGGCAGGACCGCGACGACCTGGTCTGGCGGCTGCTGCTACGGCTACGGCCCCGTGTCCATCTCGTAGTGTTTCTCAAACCCCTATGACGAACGCGGTTGCGAATACGACAGACAATAGCGAGCCGATATCTGGCTCACAGTCATCTACACCAGCGCCGGCCGCGCCGACAGTGCCGACAGTGCCAACAGGGCCAACAGGGACGCCCTTTGCTGCGATCGAGTCAACACCCAATGTCGCACCAGTTACGACTGCCCCTGCCCCCGTAGAAGCGACCAGATCTAGTGAGAGCGAAGCGTCTAGTTCGAAGGAAAGTGCGCCGCCTGTGCCTTTGGCAGCAGAAACAGCAGGGGCGACAGCGGAGACTACAGAACCGACGACGGTAGCAGAAGTCGAAGCACGGACGAAGCCAACCACAAGAGCGCCGTCTCCGTCTCCCCCTCCGACAATAGAACCGCCCACGATAGACCAGCCAGTCCTCCCAGTTCTACCCCCAAAGCCTACACCATCATCCACAACAGAACCAACACAAATAACAGAACCCACACCAACGATCAGAAAAAAGCCCGCCCCGCGCAAGCGCAAGGCTCCAGCCGTCAACCCTAATGACGATAATGATGACAATGCAGGATCGAATGCCAGCGGAGGTCTTTCGGCCCCTCCCAAGAAGAAGCGAGTGTACAAAAAGCGTAATACCGCGCCCAAGGAGACTGATGAGACACCATCCATTGCCACGGCCAGGAGTAGACGCTCCAAAGCGAAAGCGAAAGCTCCAGCAACCACCACTATCCAACCCGAGGATTCAGAAGAGGAGAGGATACGACAGCAAGAGAATGTAGAACCTGATGATGATGATGAAGATGAAGACTATCAAGAACCAGAAGAAGGAGGAAGAGGAGAAGACGGAGAAGATGAAGATGAAGAACAAGAAGAAGAAGGAACAAACAATAATAATAGTAATAACAACATTAGCAATAATAGGAACAAGAATCGGAAACCCAAGTCCAAGCCCAAACCCAAACCACCTCATCACCGTCGCCATCAACGTGAACCCACCCCCGAAGACGCCCAAGAAAAACGCGTAGATCACACAACCACTACCCTCGGCGATCTGACCCGCGATCTCGGTCTAGGCAAGAAGTTCAAACATGCCGACGTCATCGCCGAACGTCAGCGTCAAGCCCGCGCCAAAGCCATGCAGCGAAAACGCGACAAGAAGCGCCGCGCCATGGGTCTGCCCACTCTCGAATCTACAAATGATGTACAACAATCTCAGCCTGGAACTCCCTCTGTTTCCTCCTCCTCCAACAACCTAGGCGACGATGGCGATAATGAAAGCACCACCACCACCACCACCACCACCAGAGCCGGAACAACAACAACATCAAAAACAAACCCAACAACAACAACAACAACAGCAGGCTCAGGCGTGACCTACTCGCTCATCGACGGGCAAATCGTCGTGAACCAATCCTCGACCCAGATCGACACGCACGCGGACCCGGCCTCGCGCTCCCTCGAGACCGTCGAGGAGGACGACTTCTCCCGCGCCACCAACTCCCTCTCCTACATGCGCCCCTCCAAGACCGCCAACCTCGGCAACTTCTGGTCCGACCCCGACACCGACCGCTTCTACTACTACCTCAACATGTACGGCACCGACTTCGAGACCATCGCCCGCGTCATCCCCGGCAAGACCCGCGCCCAGGTCCGCCAGAAGTTCAACCGCGAGGACAAGTCTGACCCCGCCCGCGTCACCGCCGCCATGCTGGCCAATGGCTCCAGCCGCATCGGCCTTGACCTCGACGATTTCATCAGTAAGCGCCACCGCACCCATGCTGCTAATGCTGCTGAAAAGGACGACCCGTGGATCACGCCCGACCAGTTCAAGAAGGAGCAGGAACGGGAGAAGGAGCGCCATGAGGCCGAGGTCGAGGTGCTGCGGCAGGAGCGACGGGATGCCGGATTGTTGGAGGAGGATGACAATGATGGGACGAACAGTGCTAAACAGAACGCTGCTATTGCTGCCGTGACCGGTACCGGGAAGGGCAGAGGAGGAAAAGGGAACAACAAGGCTGTACAGCGGGAGGCGGCTGCTGAGGCAGCGGGGGTCGTTACCGAAGTTTCGCCCCTGTAACACACTATTTTAAGGTTTGCACTTACTTTACTGTAATTAGTTTGATGAATTCTAGGCTTGAATGTGATACAGTGGAGTGGACTAGTAGAATTAGCTTGACTGATTAATGCATTTCCCGGAACTGACTGCTACACTGTGCCTTCCTCCTAGCCGTAGCCCCTCAAGTCCATCCCCCGCCACGCCTTCATGCCGCAACGCCATCCCGACAAGCCAGTCATAGCCACTCCACCATCATCAGCCACGCGATTCTTCTTTGCTCGCCTCCATCGTAGACTCACCCCTCGTGAGCATCGTTCGTCGTTCGTTTTGCAATTCCCCCCTTGCTACCTCGAGAGCATCAACCAATTCAGCATAACGACAGCAGAGACACCAGATATACCTCTTGGCAAATCTATCTCTCTTCCTCTCGCTCTCGCTCTCTCTGTATCTCGCTCTCTCTGTCTCTCTCTTCGCCGTCCCTCCATCCCCTCCACCCCACTAACCCCTTATCCACCCCCCGGATCCGATCCCCCCTTGACTCGTCGGGTACGTAAGGGAGAAAACAAACGTCGAAAACCCATATTCGTCCTTGTCGAGGCCCTGGCAAGGTTCTTTTCAGTAGTGAAGCAGTGAACATGCCGGCGCTATTATCAATCGTAAAGGAAGAAAAGTTGGGGATGGGGAAATATTGGGGCACAAGTATAAGCGAAACTTCGCCTAACGGGATATCATAAGCCGAGGAGAGGCGATCAAGATTCCCCAACGGAGCAAATTTCAAAGGATGGGGGAGGGAGAGTGCTTGAATGACATCATGTCATGACCCCAAACTCAATTCTGGGGCGCATCATCCTCAGGTAGCTGGTCAAAGAGAAAATTGGCGGCCAGTTCCTCGTTCTTATCGCAGGCGAAATATGCCTGGATGGCTTGGTCGCGATCGAATCCCAACCGACACAACTGAACGCGTGTTTGTGTTAGTGAGTACTGCGTTCATGTAGCATAAAGTAGACTTGGTTTGGGGGTGGGATCTAGTAAAAAAGAATGACAGTAATCATGAATTCAACTTACTCTCTCAATGGCATCACGCTCCTCCTCAGTCACACTGATGGCCTGAGCGCCAGGAGGGGCAGCCACATCGTCATCATTATCCTCCCCCAGGAGATTTAGGAAGGCCTCGGGATTTTGTGATATCGCTTGAGCCAGAACGGGATTGCCTGAACCAAGCTGTTGCAAAATAGGCTCAAGCATTTGAGGTTGCTGTTGTACAATCTGTCGAAGTTGTTGGAACTGAGCATTGGAGCGTAAGAAATCCAGAGTAGCCCCAGGCCCAGCTCCAGCTCCAGCTCCGACCCCAGCTCCGGCCCCAGCGGCTGCCGCGGCCGCTGCACCTGCGCCAGCGCCGCCAGCCGAAGCAGCACGACCTCCGCCTCCGCGACTTTGCTGGGCGGCAAGGTCGAAAAGGTTCACAGCGCCATCAGCGTCGGCAGCGGCATCGCCAGAATCGGCGGCAGCGGGAGTGGCAGCAGCCTGAGCAGGAGCAGCGGGTGCTTGAGCGGCGGGGGCCGCTTGTTGCTGTTGCTGTTGTTGCTGTTGCTGTTGCTGCTGTTGAGCACTCTCGGGAATACCATTTAATAAGTACTCGACAGCTCGGTCGGGATTGTAAAAAGCAGCACGCATGGCAGCATCGATTTGAGATCGCTCAAAACCCATGGCTTCCATGTTGGAAATCACTCCAGCTCGGTCATTACCCATCGCCATGGCATTCGGGTCATTAAACGACTGCGATCCACCAGCTGGAGTTGGCGTAGCTGCCACAGCAGCAGCAGCCGAAGAGCCACCTGATGCGTGGGACGGGGCGGCCGGAGCCGCCGGTGTTGCCGTCGTTGCCCGTGCTGGTGTCTCGGGGACATTGCTGCTCGATGAAGCTCCAGCTGCGGAAGATGAAGCAGCAGCAGCTGGTGCGGACTTGGGCTAGAGACGGAATCACCAATCAGTCACTGTTTCCCATTTACCAATCACTTACGAGTTACGATTTCCGGTCTTTTTGTGTTGTCCGCACATGCGCTTCTTTCTTACCTTGTTCACCATGCAGACTACAAACCCCTTCTCCTCGATCTTGCACGTAGCCACTGTGTCTTCATCTTTGAGAATTTTGCCTGTACCAATCACGTCAGCCTTAGTGAAATGCCAACAAGGCCAAGAAGGAGGAGGTGAACGGCCTCCTAGTTCCCAAATATACACACCCGAGTAGATCAACTTTTGAGCCTTAGGGTCCCATCCTTTCTCCTCCGAGATGCGTTGCTTGACTGCCGATATCTACGTAGAACTATATTAGACCTCTTCCATTCACGTTCTACTCGCAGAAAGCCCAAACATAATGGATGCGATCGGATGTAGATGGATGATGCATTTAGTCGATCGACAAGATAGGCAAGGCAATGAGTGGGCCGTGGGGGCCAATTCATGGTGGGGTGAGCGAGCTAAGCCAGCTAAGAACCATACCAAATCTGTCGGCTCAACCTCGAGCGTGAACTTCTGTTGCTTCAGATCCTGGAAAGGGAGAAGGGAAACACCAAGTCAGCAACCATGACAATGACCAAAACGAGCAGCGCACAACGTTTCCACAGCTTGCGAGCTCTTGGGCTGACCTAGCCGGTAAGAGAGGGGAGAAGGAGAGCTGCCAAACCTTGAAAGTGACCTTCATCTTGCCGGCAGACACAGCTGTGGCGAGCTGCAGTCAATGTTGGGGAAGTGGTATGAATGATCTCGATAAGTTAGTCAGCGGATATGAAGGCCAACACGCCAAACGCGCAGGATGGTTCGTGTGGTGAAGGCAGATGATGATGATGATGGTGATGATGATGATGATGTTGATGCTGCTGTTGTTGGTGTAGCATGCGCCGGTTTGTCAGATCAGAAATCCGCACTGGACTGGGGAAAGAACGAAAAAGAAAAGGAAGCTATTCTTTAGTCTGCCCTGTCTGCCTGTCAAGCACAGAAGGCGCAGAAGGTAGTGCCGGAGCCTGATCAGGTTGACGCCGGGATTACGGTGCGTGGATGCTTGGAAGCTGTTGTGGCGGGGCTGGCTTCGTTTTGCGATCACTGTCAAGTCAATTTCACTCAGGCCGGGCGTGAGCGGGCAGTGACGCACTTCCTCCGCTGCCTGTTCGTGCAACCGTAATACTGTACGAAGTACACTGATTACTAAACAGACCTCGTAGTCCCACCACCCGGTAAGGTTCTCCGCGGTAGATAGCCAATCAGCAACACCAGGAACAAAAACTCAAAGAATGAAGGGGTTTCTTGCTCTTTGCTTCCGTTGGCCACAACTGCGGGGAGCTTCATTTGTGGGTGGTACTGTCTTTCTCCTCGCTACGTCCGTTCGTCCCGAAGTCTGTTGTTCAAAGCACTGTCGGGTTCTGGTAGTGCTGTGACTACAGACTTTCGGAGAACGGGGTATCGGTGGTGCTGGTTATTGTCACCAGGCATGCATGTGGTAAAGCTTCAATGTCTACCGAACTATTCCCTAAATCCCTCATCTGATCATGAAGATGATCACCCCTGAATACTGCGCTACTTATCTTCTGTGTTCCCATCCGACCAGCACATTTGTCTCGGCGTTCGATTACTTCATCAGCTTGATATCATCTCGAGCCTTCCAATGTCGCATTACTCGGCCTGGTTATAACCACAAAGCACACTTATCCACAGAGCCCAACCACCGTTCCGCGTCAAGGCCTTCATGATCATGACTGGCTAGAAGATGTAAGGTATAAGCTATGTTCAATTGTAATTTTTACACATATGAGGATATGACCATCTAAATACAACCCCGATATATATGCACAGTACTAAATAAGTTCCCTTAATCTTGAGCCCCGACTTCGTCAGACGCCACGCTTTACAAACGAAAACACGCGAAAATCAAAATCCAGTGGTATCTTCCCAAGTCCGCCCATCAGGAATCCTGCCTGGATGATCCCGACTCTGTTCTAGCCATTGGTTATGTGCACCCAGCGTCTGCAAGACGAAATATTCATACAAATATATCTTCATCATAATCGTCAACTCATGGTATTCGTCTGTCCCATTCCTTCTCTTTTTTGTGTGACCCAATACCATTCCTTTGTCATGAATTTTCCTTCTCGTCCTTCCGATCCTCTTCCTTCTCATCGACGTCGTCCTCGCACAACTCCTCGCCTTGTTCATCGTGATCCCGTCGTCTCCTCAAATGATATTCAGCCAAGCTCGTCCGACTCCCCGCATTCATAATCCACTCAGGCAAGGGCGGTGTCATGACCCGGTCAGTCAAACTCTCTTCTGGAGAGGTAAAAGACCGTTCAAGGCCGGGGCTGGGTGACCTGGTGGAGAACCGATCGACGCTGGCCACGCGCAGAGGACTGGGTTGTGTCGGTAGACTCCCACTGCACATCCGATGCAGTGTCCTCTCATTCATGGTCGATCCGGCGTTGGGCGAGGCGACTACCATAGTACCTGGCGTGATGGCCGGAGGATCCGGCGAGTCGGAACGGAATAGGGGATGAATGTGCAACTCACTGTCCGTCGAGTGTGTTGACTGGCACGTGGAGGATCGTGATCTTGTCCCCACGAGGTTGGAGCTTCCACTTCTCCGAAACACCCGCCTGGGAGGCTCTAAGTCGAAGGGAATCTCCGGGGTGGGACTTTGGCTGTGGGAGGGGACATCGGGGATCGTCTCTAAAACGAGCTGTCGGTTCAGATCATCCACCCTGGAGCAATCCCAGCTGTCAAACCCAGCTTCGGTCGGGCCGGATTCTCCTCGTTCATTCATGCTAGATGAAAGAGACGTGGTACGTCGACGGGAGCTCGTCCTCGAGCTTGTGGATAGTAATCGGGTCTTGCTTGATATGGGTCGTACCGCCATAGAGACAGATTTGCGAACCGATGCCATTTTTTCCCTCGCCACTATACCGCTCTCCATACTTGAAGCTCTCCACAAATCAAAAGTGTGTGCCTTCCCGCCAGTTCCTATCGCCTCGGTCATCGTCCGTGAGTACCGCACCGTCTTGATGCGACTTTTCCAAGCCATCCCCCCCTCGTCAATGTCCATCGGCGTCTCATCGCCCTTTTCCACTGTCCCGCGGTTGGCAATATTGGCTAGGATGATGAAGATGAGCTGCGTCAGAAAAGTCATCGTGAGCATTATCGCTGATCCCGTTACAAATGACTGTCCCGACCCGTGCAAGAAGTTCAACTTGTACGTCTCATCCTTCATAAGCGACAATGTAGCGATCGAGGTAATCATTGCCAAGATGCTCAACCCCATAGTCGATGCGACCAGAATTTTCTCTTGCTTTTCCGACACGGAAAACGTCGATGAACTGAAATGTCGCAGAACTAGCCTCGCCAAAGCAACCAAAACAAACGACTCGAAAACAGCACCTGCGGTCGCGGATCTCTGAGCTGGTGAAGGCGAAATCCTCGGAGTGTGCGCGTTTGCGGCTAACAAAAACAGCATCACGAACGTAAGGAGAAGTGCAACAACACCCAGCACAGCTGGAAGAACCCTTGGCACCGCCATGGTCGAGAATATATCGTGTCGGACCAGTCGACTGGTGGTTTAGAGACACATCAGGCCAAACCTAGTTTGAAACTGGGTCTAAACCCGTGTTGATGTACTGCCGAGATCAATCGACACTCAAATCATGAGTATCCAAGTTTCCAATCGTTATGTCGTGAAAGAATCGTGTCGGGGTTTTCCGATCCAAAAGGTTGTCCGGCTTTCCAAACAACAAGCCAAGTCGTTTTTGAACCCTCCACGGGTCGACTCTTAGTCGTGAAGCGAAACGGAAGTTGCAATGCTCGGAAAGAATTTGCAGACACAGCAGCAACACTCGGATCGACTAGAGCGAATAAACACAGCCCTTTTTGGGGCAGCTTCAGTCTTAATCAGGGAGGAAAGAAGGGTTGAGTTTGTTCTTGTTGGTATCTGTATTTGTTCTAGAGATGTGAAACAATGGAATTAACTTGCTCCAGGATACCGAATGTATGAAGAAATAGACACTCGGTCCAAGACAACAGTATGTTGCAGATAACGAGCGTGGTAACGAGCGATACAGCATCAATACGTAAAGCAACGAACGTGGTGAAAAAAAATACACTGTCGGCCCAGGAAGGAGAATCTGTGTTGGGATGTAAATGAAATAAGGGGCCATGGAAAGCGACTGATGATGTGAGAAGCTGAGGTCGACTGTTTGGTGAATGATTGCCTGCGCTGTCAAAGAGCACAATTCTCAGCATACAGGGCCGGGGTGCAGATGCAAGACTATGCAGGGATCTGCCCAGCAAACTCAACACGATCCAGGTACAAATCAGGGCCCCAAGTGGACGATCGAGGAAGCAGAAAGAAAAAGTAGACGGGGGCAGTACGAGAAAAATGTGACACGGCCAGGATTGTGAGTGGTGGTAGTAATGGGCGTGGTGGGGAAGACAGCCCCGGGACTCCCGGTCTCACGTTCAGTCCTCGGCCCCCGTATCGACTGCAAGTCAGAAATTCTCCAGGATTGGAAATTCGGAGAGTGCAAATCGGTCAGCTCGGTTACTGTAATATGACAATGAGCGTATCTTTTTCATATCAGAAAGACACACTGAGGCTATATCAAGCACTTCGAGGTTTTCTTTACTCCTGATATCCACACCAAAGAAATGTGCCAGCGCTTGATGTCAGGGACGTTTTCACTTAATCGGTAGGTAGTATACGTACCGCATTATGAGCAATCCCCTGTCGTCGGGGGTTGCAGTACCGTATGGGTGGTACGGGTGAGCGGGACGAGAGGCTCCCGCCGTGTGCGCGCTATGTGCTGTCATGCATCGTGCAGTTGTGGTTTTTTTTAGCCTCCTTCCTGTTCCGGTTGACTGCGCTTTTCCCACGGGCTGCTCGAAATCATGCACATAAATGTGTACAAAGTACAGTAATATGGTAAATTGAGGGATCGCTCATCTCCAGTCAGAAGCGGGAAACTTTTTCCGATTTCATAATCCCAGCTAATCGTGTTTGAAGGGCCAGAAAGCGCGGCCCGAAGATCTGACAACTTCGCTTTGGCCTCCCCAACTTTCACTTAAAATCCATATTAATTTTAGGAATTAGGGCATTAATGCAGTGGCATCTTGCAATTGTTTCTTTCGTGCAGCGAGCTGCTGCTGCAACTTGCTGAGCGCGCAGCCGGTGCAGCAAACACTTAATGGGCTGAAGAATGCCGTCGTACAGCAATTTAAGCATCGACCCCCTGACGACCGTTCAATGATATGGTTGGTTTTTGAATTGCAAGACAGGAAGTGCATTACGGAGGCGCAGTTGGCCGTGAATGGTTGACTCTGCCTCGTAAAGGCTCTTTGGTGGCTGCGAATGCTGATGTTGGGCTTGGTTGGTATGATGTAATCCGAGCGATGATCGCTTACCTGTCGCCGATGCTACAGTATTGTTGGTGGTAAATATCCAAAGCCTCCGAGGCCCTCCGGGAGGAGAGCATGGATGACGGCGTGAATTAGATTGGTTAGCCGAGGCGAACAAGAGGCCATTAGATCAAAACCTGGGTATATTTAGTCTGAGCAACAATAGAGCAAGGGACGATATTGTTATGCCATCATAATGGCCGAGGGATGCTTGTCAGCTGTGTCTGGGCGTAGATTATCAAGGAGAAGCCCAGGCGCTCCAGTATGTAATCAAGATTCCAATGGATCACAGAACCCCTCTCACCCTCCCCGCTCTCAGATCTCCGCAGTCTCAACCAGGCTTCGCGACCAGCACCCGAAAGTTCCAGGTTGATAACCTCTCCGCTAGCGGGAAGCAAGGCGCGAACAGTCCTTTCTGCAAATATAGTGGACATGTCGCGCTAGAGATGAAGCAAGTCTACTTCAAAAATTCTGATTGTGTGATGTCATGGCACCTGTAGGATTATCGTGATGCTTACCGATACAATGAGGATCTTTTGCACACCCCATGTTTTCATCCATCCTGGTGTTTAATTAGGCGGCAGACAAGCCAGGCTCACGTTGTAAACCAGCAGATCCTGGGAATATCAAACGGAATCAGAAACCGGTCAAAGTAGCAAATTGTGCCTTAAGTGGGCAAGCGTAAAAACAATCTTTGATGGCATGGATTGAGGAATGTTCTTGGCACGATACCGGTTTTCAGTGGAGCCGACGCAGACTACCGGTATCCACAAAACCCACGGCCCGTGTTTGACCGGTGGGTGACGGGGAGGTATGAGCTAACGATAGAAGAGAAGACTCCACAGAACATCAAAATAGTCGCAACCTGCAACATAGCTAGTGATTGATTATCGAACTGTACAGAGGGTACCATACCTAGTGCCTCCTTTCCTTCTTGATGTGCTATTTCATACTTGCAAGGGTTTTGTTTTAGCGCAGCTGGGCTGGGGTAATAGATTTAATTTTGGTAACACTTTTGCTTTTCTCCTGGTGAGTATTTCTGACCAGAAGCTTAGATAACCAGGCTGGACCATTAGGGAAATCTCACCTAAGCTCAGGCGCCTCAAGTTCTGTGCACAATTCAACATTGTCGATTCCTACCGATAACTTATATGCTATGTGGTGATTCTATTCCATTTTAAGCCTTATCTAAGTTTGATTACTCCTGCGTTCATGTGATGTTCTTCTATCCGAGTCGGTCTGACTAAAGGTTACATTGACAACTAGACACTGAACGCATTGTGACATTTAATTGACCCATCAAGCTTGCTGTCAAAGCGTTTTGCCTGCCCGTTGCGTTTTCGTTTAAATTGTTTCAATTCCTTGCCGAAACGCTAGCTTCTCCCCACTAAGAGGTCTTGATGGGACGATTATTGAGAGCCTACCCA
>JAOYMO020457745.1:0-17142 GCA_025802455.2 Iodosphaeria phyllophila | reverse complement strand
AACCCACGACCTCTGTCTCGGCGTGGGTGGGTGCCCAGACCACCTGACGCTTACTTAGAGGACGACTGAGACGCCTTCCCACTAGACTATCTCGCCCAAGACCTTTTAACGCCGTGCCCAAGGCGAGCGGATTGACTACGCCCTGCAAAATCTTGGTTGGATAATTAATTACCTGGTTGAGCACGGCATGTTCGCAACCGAAGAGATAACACTTCTGCTTGATATCAGCGGATGAGTCGGCGTCCGACGGTCCAGCCCATATAAATTCCCTGGAGGCCAAGTCTTAGAATTAAGCTCCCTATTACGCGTTGCAAGGGCATCAATCTGTAACGGGAACTGTCCTTCGTTCATTCCACGATGCGTACCGGTAGGTACTTCGAGTCCCTTCAAAGAGTTTCTAGAGCGAGCGTACGGAGGCCGAAGATTGATTAAAAAAGAAAAGTGTATCCAACTTTTTTTCAATCAAACAGCGCGGAATGCATCACCCTTGCACGCCACGCTCTCCGCCATGATGAACTTTTATGATGGAGCACCGTCATGAAAGCTGGGGGTCTGGCCAAGAGTCGAAACTTGATATACCATGACATAGGGGATTGCTGGTATCTCCTTTTCTCGGAAAGTCTGCCTAAGAAATGCACCTTGGAGTGTTATTTCTTTCAGGCAGACTTGGGGAGGTACGGAGGCAGGTGCCATGCAGGAACACACAAGAGCCTTGACGCGGGGCTTGTTATGAATGATGACCATTTTGGTGATACTCTCGCCAGACTTCCCGTTGGAGCAAGCTCGGTAGGTATGATTCTTCAATAACTTTCGCATCGGTAATCGAACAGCCTTTATGTGTCTCCTTCCCGCTTGGCTCTACGACAGACAAGTGCGGGCACATATGGCAACCCAAGCAAGGAGTTAAAGATGCGGACAAATACGCTTCTTCGAGAGGGTCCACCTTCCTTCCCCATTTAGATTCGCTCTTTCCTCGCATGTCTGGTAAGCACTCTCGCTGTATGTGCCCAGACAGAAACACAGGTAGAGAACCTCAATGAGAGCAGAGAAAAAGCAAAGAGCTTCCATTTCTCCTTCCTAGACGGAGACTCACCAGTTGGGACTTGCTGGGTTTGGCCTAGGCAAGCGCGAGATGAAGAGATCTATAATATGAACCACGGATAACTTATTGCAAATTCAAACACAACCTCAATTCTCTCTTTCATAGATCTGGATATGGCATTTCAAAACAACACTGGCTTATCATTCGGGGATGATTACGCTTTTTTAAAGGTATCATTACATTCATCAGACAATATCGCTTCCATTTCTCTCCACCCGCCTCAGTGCCGGTGTCAAAACGGAAAGAGATCGGGGACAGTGGGACGACGTCCGTCACAGCAAGACTAGCCAGGATGGCAACATCGTCAATCCTGGTTTCCTTGATACCACGGCTCGCCGTCATCGTTTTCCTACTCCTGGCACTTGCTCAATCCGAACCATCCTACTCGCCAACCGAATCGAGACCAGGAGCAAACTCAGAAGCTGGCTCACTCTCTCCCTCTCTCCAGGTAAGAGATGAACAGAATTCTTCTGAGATCGGTAGCGGCCAATTACACGTCGTCGCCATAGGCGATTCTTATGCCGCCGGCCCGAGCGTCTACAAGAAAAACAACTATGATAGCAACAAAGACAACTGTTTACGCCACAGCCAAGCATGGACCGTCGAGGTAGCCACGTCTTTGAGTACGAGAACCAATCTCCACTACGCCGCCTGTTCGGGCCAGAACAGCTCCGCGGCGGCCATGCCGGTTGAACGTGAGGGAAAACATGGGGAACCGTCAATCCAGAAGAAGCTGCCGCCGCAGCTGGAAGGAGCCGGAAGACCGGATGTGCTGTTGGTGCAATTTGGCGGGAACGATGTCGGGTTTGGAAAGGTGACCAGGTATTGCTTCTATGACACTACTTTGCCGGAATATCCCCATAAGCGGAGCAGGTGTACCCGCGAGCTCCTCAACACGGAGCACAGCATTCTCCATGACTTACCGACCAATCTGGACAAGATGTGGCGTCAAATATTGACTTGGCCCAACATTCAGGGGAATCAGAACCTTAAGATATATCAGGTCGGATATCCACGCTTCTTCGCAAATGCGACCAAAGCCTCTCACACTTCTCGTATTGATGATGAGGAGGAGGTTGTGGATGACAACAACTTTTGCAACAAGATAAGTTTTGCTGTCAGAGGTAGAGCCAAGCTCAGATATGCGTTACGCAGCAAATCCAACGAACTGGTTGCTGTCGTAAGCAAGGAAATAAAGGCGGCCATTCAACGTACCAACGACCCTCGAGTGCACTACTACGATATCGACCCGTTGTTTGAGGGGAAGCGGTTCTGTGAGCCAGCACACGAGAAAGACGGCCGCAATGGCCAGTACAAGCGGGGTGATGTATGGTTTTGGAATTGGCGCCTGGGCCGGAAAGCCATGACGGATGAATTGGTCGAAGGACTGGAGGCTGCTCTGGAATGGCACGTGGTCGGGTCGAGGCCTCACCCAGCTACGCGAGTGTTCCATCCCAAAGATGCGGCGCATGGAGCAATTGCGGCGGGTGTAGTCGCGCAAATACAGCAGGATGGTGCCCCGGCATAGAGGGGTTTGCCCTGCTTGACATGGACAGGAGGTTTGATCAAGCTGGTCAGTTTGAGAATATAGTGGGTGGTGGATTTCTCAACGATGCATTGACACTAGTAGACTTAGCTTCGAATGGCAACCTGAGCCGACCTTACCTGTGAATAAATAATTAGCTTCCCAACTACAAAGTATCAGACCGACTGTATAGTTTTAACATTTTCATGCGTGTGGGTGCATTTGTACTATGGATGACACAACATACATGAATATGTGACTTGTGGATGAAATTTGGGTTCAATCCAAAACGTCTGCATTAGAATTAGCCTCTCGAGAATTCGAGCATCCAGTTTTAGTTGCCATCTTTTGCTTGTTCATTCGTAGCAGAAGCTAGTTTCCCCTATTATCGTACATTCTCGCTAGTGTCAAGTGATCTCGATGAATGACTTGAGAGAGAAATGCAAACCGTCAGATATCAGAGTCGAGCCCAGTGTCACCGCCGCAGGATAATGCCCCCCCCCCCTTCGGACTTCTGCCGAAAAGAATCCCATGATGAAGTGATAGCCCTGCAACTGCTTACTCCCTATCCCACAAGTCCATATTCCCTCCGAGATGCGCGGGTGCTCTTGTTCCTTCTTCTTCTTCTTCTTCTTCTTCTTCTTCTCCTCCTCCTCCTCCTGCTCCTGCTCCTCCTCCTCGTTGGGTAAAAACTACTCAGAGTCGGGGGCGGACTTGACAATCTTAATGTGCTGTTCGTAAAATTGGAGCATCTGTGTATTGGAAAAAGCAAATGGTTAGCTTCAACTCAATTCTCTTCGAAGGGGCCTATTCTGCCTTATGATCTTATATGCGCACTTTTTGGGGACATCGCTTATAAACTGTTTCGGTGCTGTGCTGGGACTTATGACCATCTTTCCAGTTGAGATAAACAACAAGCTTCCCCGAGTCCTCGTCCTGGCATGCATCAATGCGCTCGATGTGCTGTTCCCAGGAGCCCGCCGGCGGCTTCCAGGATTTCGAGGCGGAGGCAACCGGCGGAGGAGAAGCCGACGCGGCTTCCTCATCGAAGTCTTCATCCATAGAGGGTCTGTTACGTTTGATTCCGTTGGTCGCTCCTCCTACAGACTGGCGACCGCGCTTCTTGTTGGAAGCGGAGGCCTTGTTAGACTGGAAAACCGTTTCGCGACCGCCAATGCTGTCGTAATAAGCATCTAGCATTTCGCCGACATTCTCTCTAATATTGTCTTCATCTTCCCAGGTCTGATCTGATTTCTTCTCGTAGCCTTCCCACTTGATGCGGAACTGGATCTTGCCCTGCGTTGTGTCGCATTGCATCAGCCTTTAACCAATTCACTTGATTCAACTTATTTGGTTTGCCATGTTTGAACTCTGCTGCAGAGGAAGATGCAACTTACATCTTGGACCGCATGGCCTAAAATCTTCTCAACGATGTACCTACAGTGCACGCGCGTCAATGTCGGCTGTTTGTGAGCTCAGAAGCTAATATTGATGATATATACTCGTCATCCTCAAGCTCCTCCTCGTCCTCCCCATCGCCTTGTTCATTCCCATCTGCCCCATCTTCTTCATTTTCGTTCTCGGCAGGTTCATCCACGTAATCGTCCTCTATCATCGAGATATCCACCTTGGCCCTGGTGCTTCTCGCAGAGACAGGCGGAGTCGACTTTGCGCTCGCATCAGACATCTCGCCTGTATTTTCTATTGGTCGGGTTAGCCCGCAGCTATGTACTGATTGCACCACGATAAAATAAGAATGCGATCGTGGATGCCGGTACTTGACCGGAGTGAATAGCCTAATCGTATGGTGGTGCAGTGTGTGAGGTGCAAAGTGCAAACTTGTGGGCCGCGGCGCGGCGCGTCGCGAAGCCTGCACGGTGGCCCGAGGATTGCGATCCTCCAGAGTATATCTGCAGGAAACTAGGTACAGTAGCATTCATGCACTTACCCAGCGGAGTATCGCGATTGGTAAGACCCAATCCTTTGCCGAAAATCGATTGCCACATTCAAACCTCTCTCTCGCGACGAATTGCCGAGGGCGATTTAATGGGTGTGTGACTGAGATATGGGTCTTCGGTGATAAGTTTGCAACGAGGTTTGCAGCTTAGCGCGGAGTGGTAGCGAAGGCGCGCGTGCAATTGCTGGCATTTGCTTTGAAGTGGCTCAAGAAGTTGGTCCTGGGGAGGAGCATAGACCAACTGGGTGATTCACGAGAGAGAGCGTGTGTGATGGTTCGCAAAATGCGATTTTGAGAACGCGTCTGGGGCGGCAATTGACGCGACGCAAACCCGGTATTCAAAGTGGTTCCGCTGCCCGTTAATTGACTGCAGTAATGGAGTTAAGTTAGGTTCTTTCCCCCTCAAGGTCGCACTTGCTTTTTTCCTGATCCGATTGAGTTAGGTTTGAGGAAGCAAAGTGCTACAAAATTGGACTAAATTCAGTATCTGATAGGCTGCTCAAGTCGCTACTTCCGATGGGTTTTACGATGATTCAATACTATAGTAGGCACATCCCACGACCTGATCATCAACCGGTATTTGCTATGTCAAACTCGCCACTGCTAAAGAAATCCGGGGCACTGGCGCCAGTGTCGGTCGCTCATTCCTGCAGTTTTTGGCTTAAGAATAGCACGTTGGAGCTCGGTGGTGCTTGAAGATGCTTGGAAAGAATCAACGCCTATCGCGAAGGCGAAAGCATCACGAGACCGAGGCTAGACATAGACCATGCTTTGCATCTTGGGCTGGTAGTACTGAATACGCATTATCGGGGTGATGCATGAGGGCGGTGGAAAATGGCATGATGCCTGGACCCAGAATCCCGCACTGGTACTGCGTACAGAACTGTACTGTAATGGCACCTTGTCAGGAGTGGGGCACTCTGTCGCGATCTTCGTGCTTCGTACTGCGTCACTTCAACACCCAGATCCAACGCCCGTTTGCGCAGTAGATTGTCTCGTTCTCAAGCCACTCACTCCTGAATGACCTTTATATTCAAACCTTGCTTCGAGCTATACCCTTCTTTGTCGGGATCGTGCACAGAACCCTCTACCATGCCGTCAATAATGATATCCTCTCAGTATGGCGGGCAAAAGAATCGTGATGCTCACCGGGGCACCAAGAGCTGACTCCCTTGACTGGGATCCGGCATGCCTGCTCCAAGGCTTCGTTGGGCCCATCGTCAGGTTCGCGAACATTACCGGCGAGAATAAGTCAAAAGTAAAACATGGCCTGGATGTGCATGATCTCACAACCGTTCCTGATGAGGCAGTATGGAGATCAATCCCCTTGGAACGAGCTCGACTCCCCTCCGGTTTCTCCAAGCGACCTGGGTTTGGGTTCGAGTCCGAGTATGGCAGCCATGACGGCTCCCTAACCTATCATAAGCATAGCGAAAACAGCAACGGCGATGTTGAGAGCGACTCTTCGCTCCATCATAGCGGGGCTCGTCCGACACTACTGGGCGATTTCTACAATCATTCGCGGGCTGTTCACGACAGTCCAATTGTCGCCTCCCAGCTGGCTCTTCTGGAACCCACTTTCAACACACATGAAAGCTTCACCACCACGACGTCGTCATTGGCTAATGAAAATCACGACTCGGGAGGTTCATCGTTGTTTTCGGAAGTCCTCCCAAGTCAAGGCCTCTCAGCGAGACTCGCAGCCCGTGGCTTGATTCACCATGGCGCATCACCACTGCGCGTACATGATTTAAGCACGCTTCCTGCCGCCAAGTATCTTCTATCCATCACCCCGCAGACCATGACTGTCGACCTGGTCGTCGGCCTGATATCCATCGCCGAGCCACGGGCCGTGCGTACCCGCCAGGGTTCCACCAAGACACTCGTTGAACTCATAGTAGGCGACGATACCCGCGCTGGTTTTGCCATCACCTTCTGGCTCTCTGCCAAATCAAACCAAGACGCCAGTGCTACAGAGGCGGCCCTCCTCCGCCTTCGCCGCCAAGACATCGTGCTATTGCGTAACGTGGCCTTGAGCGAGTTTCGCGGGAAGGTGCATGGGCACAGTCTCCACAAGAATCTCACGCACATAGATCTACTATTTCGAGCCCGTCTGGACGGCACGGACGAGGGCGGGATAATCACCGCCAGGGATCTTGCCTCGGTTATGTTCAAGAAGTCTGGTGGGAACTATGCTTTGGACGGCAATCAGGAGGACAAGTTGCGAGCTCTGCTTGAGAAAACGAGCCGTGTGCATGAGTGGGTCGTGTGGTTCGTGAGGAGAGATATTGCACCAAGGAAAACTATGCTCGGGAAGAGGAAGGATAGGGAGACGGAGAAAAAAAAGGAGACGGTGCAGAGCTGGGATTTGCCGCCGTCGGATTCGCTGTGAATTGAATAGATGGGATAGAAGGGAGCGAGTGGGTGGGTTATTCTATAGAGCTTGCGGGCAAGGCGCAATAAGTAGCGGCGGAGTTGCGAGAGGCATCACATCGGGCTTGTGTTTGATTACGATTACTGGAATTTGAGATATATGGGTCTTGGGTTGTGCTTGAGCTTTAAACGGGTCACGAGCTACTGAAAAAAAGAACTCGATCGGCTCGGGAGGGGGTATTTACCGTCCCACCGAAGGCACCATTTCATAGCCAGCAAGTCAGTCAGCTTTGCATTCACGGTGATTTGCATAGTTTTGGGTGATCGATCGAGTAATCAAGCGGTAAGCCAAACGGTTCAACCCTCAAAGACGTTCAACACCAGTATGCTGGATATTCCGGATGTTTCTTGCTCTTGTCACTCTCTTCCTGACTACGGGATATGCTTGTGAAGATCGAAGCATCCCTTCATATGCTCGAACCACGTCGGGTAGACCCGCGGAAGCTACCATATTTCCAAGGGTGTGTTTAGACAGGCGAAGATTACCAATACTGTACCAGGGTTCTTGAAGAACTTGCCGAAAAGCCCGAAACAGGAAGGTTTGGCAAACTCCCACATGGCCAGATCGGGCACATAGATTCTCAGCCTTGGCGTCCCACAGCTCTATTGGGTGCTCAACGTCGGAATATGATCAAATTCTGTGTCTGGGCGCCAGAGAAGGTCACATTTGACAAATCCTACTGCGGAAACCGAGACTCTCGTCGGTTTCGGCCTCCCGATGTTAAAATCACGACCGAGAGGTCATCCTGAGGTCTGACAGCTTACAAATATCTCACACCCTACACTGAGCCGCAATCCTGGCCACAGTTGGCTGGTCTCTCAGGCTGCAAGCCTGGCCGTCGAGTCCAGTATCAATCTGGCACATGAGGAAGTAAGGGCTCATCCTCAGGAAGCTAGGTTCGATTCCTGTCAGCTCCTTCGCTAAGAGATATTCCTAACCGAATGTTCCTCAACGTGCTTCTCTCAGTACAACGCAAATCTTGGTTGAGGCAGGTTTCTTCGTTTCGTAGTGAGCTCACTTTCCACCGACATCTGTCTACTAGTATGTGTACCCACGGAAATGACCCTAGCTTTGAGCAACCAGTACTACGTATCGACCCCATTTCCTAGTCCGCTAAGAGAGCTGTGTTGTTTATATACGACTGGTATTTGGGCGATCAACGGCTTCGTGTAGTCTTTTGAAATCTCGAATCTCGAAGGGTCCGCCGAGATAGTAGGCAGGCAGTACATACACTAATTACCGCACAATCTAGTTGCTAGACATGACAGTGGTACGCAGGAGAGTCTGCGAAATACATAGTAGAAGATGCGGCCAATAGAATTTCTCGAGGGGGAGGGGACCATTTTGATGGTGGGAGGTATTCTACTGCCTATTAGCTGTACTGTACTGCCTGGCTGTTAACTGCAGGACTCTACAACGGTCATAGCTATAGTACACAGTAGAATCCGGACAACACCGTATCGTCGAACTTCACGTTGGGTGCATGTGTGGTGGATTTACAGGACATACGCAATGGGAAGCTAAGCGTGGAGCATGTCGCGCTCGGGCTTACGTTGTAATGCACTGCTCCACTGAGGAATGGGGGCCATACTCCCTCACCACTAGTAAACGAACCGTTCAAAGGAAAACCACACAAGACCCCCCGCGAGATTTGATCTGGGTGAGCATATAAAGAGCAGGTCAGAAAGTTGGGATTTGCATCAAATAGCCATTCACTGCGGAGGGAGATACGGCCGTACTTCAGCTTGGTTTCGATCAGGCTTCTTCCTGTTCACCGTTTTTGACATTCGCCGTACAGTACTTGGCGGCTCCACTTTATAAGCCCGCTAGGCTTATGGCACGCCAAAGCTAGGCTGATTTGTAAGATACAGCTGCCTAGTAGGTGCGTATGGTGAGGAAAAAAAATTTCGCTTGCTTCACTCGTAATTCTTTTCCTTCTTTTGGTATTTGGTCATGCACGATAATGGCACAGGGTTACATGGGAAGGCCCGTCTCACTGGAATGCAGACAAACGGCGTAAATACCCACCTGCTACTACTTGCTGAACGTAGGTATCCCCCATCGCTGAGTTCTCGTTCACGCTTGGGATAACATCGGAAAGAAACTACTGTGTATCTTCACGTGGCAAGATATATGATTGGTAATAGGAAAATCACCAGACCATGTCGTACCATGAGCCACCTCACAGACCACTATGCCTAGATTTCGGCATCGATGTCAGATCGAACCTGACTACAGTGGATGGCGCAACGAAAAGCGGACCCTATGGATGATTTTCCAGACAGCAGCTTTAAGGTACTGGTATCAAATCCTTGATAATCAGCAATCTCATCTGCAGGTCAGCTCCGTGTGGAACCAACTTGAAAAGCGCCTTTTCATGGAAGGAGGTGTGCCAGTGTGAGGCTTCGCGAGGGTCTGTCAGACCACGGAACGACCTGTAGCGAGCCGTACCTCCTCTGCAGTTCCTAGACATTTATAAGATAGTCATGCCCCTATATGTATGCTGGTATTTTAACTTCGTAAGCGTCTCCTAAATCCCATCTTTGCCTATCATAAGTTCGTTCGGGAGTCGATAGTTCCATTTGAGGCTTTCTAGCGTCGGAGACATGATGCGGCCCTTCATCTATCTCCTTTTCAGTATTCCCCTAGCAATCGGGAAGGGATCCCCAGCGCCGCCCCCCACCCGCGACATCGACTTCAGCCATGGTCCGAAGTCTGAATCATATCCGTCAGAACATGAAATAAACACCTGGGTAGCTAAGCGACAAGAGGAGACGGAATCTCTGCTTGGTACTAAAAAACGTGAGACCATTGAACAGGGGATTTTTAGCTCTTACCGATCGAAAAAACGTCCCCGGGATCCGCTTCGTATCGGTGATTATGTGTACGATTTTCGCAAGGATAATGATAATCCCAAGGGCCAAAGTTTTCGCCGAAAGGCAGATGAGTACTTCTTGAAACCCCAAGATTCGGACAAATGGGAGGTATTTTTTGATCTTGACAAGTGGGAAAGGGAACAAAAGGGCCTGTACGGTGAAGGTTGGTCATGGGAGGGTTTCATGTCTTTTGATCCTGGCCATAGTCGGGCTCTAATACATCTCACCTCGATAAACAACGAGCATGATATGGTGATCGAACTGGATTTGCACACAGGAATGCAAGTGGAGAAAAGGGACGGGGGGTTCGTGTTGTTCATGGTCGGTTATCCCTTTGCCACGTTTGTCAACAAGAACATCATATTGTACAATACTGGCTCGCCCGCTGAGTCCGCCATGACGGTCTACCGTTGGAAACGAAGGCGCGAGGATCGAGCAACCAATGAACCGGAGATAGAGGAAGCTTATAGTGAATCCAACCCTGACGTGACAGGGATTTCGTGGGAAGTGGATCATTCTAATGACCGCATCTGGTGTTTTCACTGGACATCCTACAGCGATCGCCTCTTCTACGTGAGGAGTTTCGAGACCGACCATCTAATCAGCCTGGAAAAACTGCCAACGGATGCCTCCTTGTCATTCGTTCATGACTGGGTCATAGTGCAGGTAAAATCACTTTGGATGTCTTACAAGCGTGATACTTTGCTCGCCTTCCGCCTGGATGACTTTATTAAACAAAAGCTCGATGATCCTAAGATACTTTTCGAACCAGATAAATTCGATGCAATTGTTGCGGTTCTTTCCACAAGGTCCCGAATCATTATGACATATTTTTCGAACTCTCTCTTGCAGGTTCGTGTCTTCGCATTAAGCGGCGGTAGCGTACCGGCATGGGAAGGGGAAGCGCTGAAAGTTCCCGAGATGCCCGAGCATTCCAATACGGATGTGACTTCGGCTGACTACAACTCTGAGGACATCATGCTCAAGGGTTACACTGTCGATCGGCAGCCGCGGTTAGTGCGTGCATATCTTTCGCAGGACGACCATGGTAAGCAAAGTTATCGCATGCAAGAACTACCGTCGCTGGCCTCCGAGGAAAACACGGCCTCACGAATACTCGAGCGAGGGTCCGCCACATCTAAGATCAATGGAGTAGCACAAGAAATACCTTTTTTTCTAGATCGTCCTAGAGAGAACCCCGGATCAGGAATTGCTCTTATAGATATTTACGGCGGGTTTGGAGACACAAATTTACCTGGTTATGACAGCTTCCGCGTCCGTTATGCGCCTAGCCTAGCCCATGTGATCCCGCACCCTCGCGGAGATGGACACAGGGGTACAGAATGGCACCATAGCGGTCGAGTCAAGAACGGGTTCTGGGCAGTGGACGATTGCCTGGCTGTAGCCGAAGAGCTTCGAAAAAATCATGGCATCTCATCAATCATCCTCGTTGGAGCTTCCCACGGTGCATTTACCCTAGCACAGATGGTTGCGCGCAGACCCGAGCTTTTCGCCGCTGCCATCCTACGAAATCCGATGACAGACCTTGAATACTACCTTGACAATGACGTGAAAGAATACTACAGCGATGAATATGGCACCGACCGAAATGTGCTTGAACCGCACTTCTTGGGCAAATGGATCAGACCTGGGCAGAATTTCCCGGCCATGATAGTTATGGCCACCAGGAAAGACACCGTAGCGAAGGTTCATCATGCGTGGAGGCTTGTTCAACTGATGCGTGACAATGGCTATTCCTCCCCGGGATCCAATGGACTTGCCCGGCGCACCATTACCTACTATGAGACCGCTGACGGTGATCACTTCGGAAGCAAGGATGACGCGCAGAAAGCGCATGATGAGGCGGTATATTATAGATCCCTCCAAATCTGCATCGAGAATATAGCAGCTTTGACGGTACCTCCGAAAGAAACAGAGGCAGAAGCGTAGCTGTTGGATAAGCTAGGGAAAGTGGTCAAATTCCTGCCGGGATGCGGAGGTTGGGTGGGATCGTGAGGTTAACGTGGGAAATACTGTAATTGAAACTGCCCAAAGAAAAAGAAAAGATTTGAGGGTGCTACACAAGGATAATTCCAGTTACGATTTACTGTTGCTACATGTTAGCTTCCTATGCTTCAATTTCGCAACCAGCGTGAATGCTAATTACTGGCTTTTAGTGCACTACTTTAAACCCGAGGATGGCATATGGGTGTGAAGATTTCACTAGCAACGTGAGCACATAAGCAGAGGAGAGGCCAAGCATAATCTAAGCGAACGAAATTTATACATAGAATTGGTTACGACAGTTGTCTCGGTAATCTAATTATACCAGTAGGCGCTCCGTTGCTTTCTATTGCCACCAGATTTCAGCCTGATCCGAGCCGCCATGTTGTTCACAGCGGCGAGACTCAATTTCTTGAGTCTAGTGAAACATTGCATTCCCTTCCAGGTTGTTCTCCTTTCCTTCTCCTTTCTTCGTCCTATCCTCTTCCGCCAGCACCACCTGGCCGATTACCCTTTGAGTTAATGCCGAATCGAACTTCCGGGCAGTCCAGAGCTGAGATCCGGATTAATATTGGCGCTCAATCTTTCGCCGGGATCGCCGCAGGGCGGTTGGTGCTGGGCTCAGTGGTTTGAGTTTGGTATGCATCTGCGTCTCGAAATGCTTGGTGGGGACGGTAAGCTGGCGAAAAACCTACGGAGGAACCCCAGGCAGAGCCCCGCTTTTGGATACGCTTCTGCCGGCTGAGTCTATTGATTCGTTCCGTGACGAAGTGTTTGATCGTTAGATCTCATCCCGTGAGCCACATTGCTGTTCCCAATACCATCGAAAACCTTGCCAAGAGGGAGACCTGCGACCGCTGCGAAACCACCATCGCTGCACTTGTGCTGCTGCCCGCTTCGTGAGCGCTCAAAGTCCGAGCGGCCGTCGCGCTCGAAAACACAATAACTACCTCGTGGTGTCCGCCAGGCAGCTCATATGTCATTTCGTTCATCACGTTTGTGCTATTGCCCTGTATCACCGCCCCGTCCACCGAAATTTTCGATGGTTTTATCATACTTTTCTTCATTGTGGTAGATGGTATTGTCAGGGGCAGTATCAGCTGACCCGTCGTATCCTTGGGCGTATCGTAAAACAACGTCACAATTCTGTCATCGCCCGTAGTGTGGTTCCCCCGCGACCAGTTGGCCTGGAACTTGCCTTTCGATGTCGTGAAACCACCCTCGCAGTTCTTCAGGTCGCCAAACTGGGGTGCGAGCTGCCAAGTGGTTCCCGCACGCCCCGTGACGGAAAGCCCCAGTATTTCAGTCGAGAGCGTCGAGACTGGCCCCGTGGACCATCCGTGCGAATGACTGGTTAAGGAAAAGTCATTTCGGTATCCTGCATCCCAGCGATAACCGAATGTGCCATTTTCAAGATACCCCTCGACCATTGTGCTTTGAGTCCCTTTCTGGTTGTTCAAATACCAACCCCAACTGCGACGAATCAGCTCAAGCGCCCGCTCTGGGTGTTGTGCACGCAAGTGAGCTTGTATCTCGAAGGAAGAGATGAAGGGGGAAATTTCCCCGGGCAATTCGGGACACAAGGCACCAATATCAACCCAATTCTGGGCCAGGTAATCCGAGATGCGACGCGCGCGCTCCGATGTGGCGGGCACCAAACCGAACATAACGGCGAGCGAGTTCCCATCTTGAGAATGGAGGTCCTTCCGCTCTGGCGCGTCGTAAAAAGCGCCCTTCGTGTTGTCCCAGCTTTGCTGATTTGTCTTGTCATAAACGCTCTGAGCTCGCTGGGTCCAGTTGTCGTGCAAACCACTGCTGTCGTTCAGCCACGTCGCCATTTCGGCACCGGTCTGCAACGTGCGGTAGTACAGCGCCTGCGCCGAAGTGAGCGAGCCATTTGCATTAAAACGGCCCCAGTCTGCGGTTGAGGAAGAAATATGGACGAGCCCTGACACCTCATCAACGCAACCATGGATGTAATTCATTGCATTCTGATATCCGCTCCATATTCCCTGGAGGAAATCTGTATCGTCGGTGTAGAGCATGTAATTATATGTGCCGATCATCGACCACCTGAGCCAAACGAAACTTTGATTAGTTGGTCCATCCTTAAAGAGAGAGTCACGACGTGTGTTGCTATCTCACATGTGATACGTCACGCTTCCCTTTGCGTTCAATGGAGGTCCAGAAAATGGGAGCAAGCCATTGTCGGCCTGATCAAAAACGAAACCAAGTTAGCATCCTTGTTTCGTTCTCTGCGTTTCGAGCCACACGAACCTGATATTTGTATGCGGTGAGAAGCGCATTCTTAGTGCTCCTAGTAATTCCAATCTTGTGAGTTGGTGAAAATCTCCAACGTGGGGTCAAGGCCACTCAGAACAGCTCACATCATGTCCCCCGTGCTGTAAAAAGCGGAGGGTACCGCCACTCCCATATCGCCCGGCCACACAGTACGATCTCGCTTCGCGGCATCTGTCAGAATGGTATTTCCCTCGCCGATCGTGGCCCCGTTATTCCATCCGCCACGAAACGGTCCATGGTCCCAATATCGTCCGGTATGCGGAGGTAATGAGTTGGTTTGCAAAGTGTAAGCTCCGCTATACCAAATTTTGTTGATCTGGTCGTCGCTGCTGTGAAAGTAGCCTTGGTAGGCCTGCAGGTCGCTCCACGTGGGTTGGAAGGACAACTCAACCGAGACTTTGTTAACTCGAACCGAGGACGCGGTTGAAGGAAGGAAGACTGTCATGTATCTAAATCCGCCACGCATCTTGTCAGGCGGCATTTGGTATGTGAAGTCACCGGGCCCATGTACGGTGGTGTATAACGCGCCGTCCGAACCCGCTTCACCATCAGCAAGCGCGCCGCTAGAGGAATCCGAGGACCGACCGATGAAATCGCTCGACTCAGTAAACGCTATTCCCAGCTTGGTATTCGTGCCAGTCAAAACAGTATAATTTATTGTGACAAGACCACCGACTTCCTTGCCGAAATCGAAGACCGCGTCTGTAGCCACACTGCTCAGCTGTATCCTCTCTGTCGTCGAGTCGAATTTCTCCCCCGAGAGACTGGTCACGGTCTCGGGCCCGATGTTCCTCGAGGATGGTGTGAACATATTGGATTCCCATTCACCGGGGAAAGAGGCGCTCGAAGGTCCGTCGCAAGGACTATCTCTCCAACAGCCTTGCGCAAAGCCTCGTCGCGCAGCCAGGAGAAGGCATAGTGGCCAAATGAGACCGAGATTCAGGACTACCATATCCAGAGACTATTAATTTACTTCTTGCAACGAAAGAAAACGTCACGAATAATAAAAACGATAGTGATAGCGCAAAAGGTTTGCGGGCAGCAGCAGCTTGTAGGTGTAGGGATCGTAAGGAGCGTGGAAGGAGGGCGTGTTCTCGATCTTGTGCTCTCTGCTTGCAGACGAGCAAAGCGTGCAAAATACCTTAAAAGAACTCGGAAGATTTCCAAGACGTCTTGCAGTTGAAAGATCACCGCCACTCCAGTATTCAAGACATACCCTGGATTGACTGGTAAGGCTGGTGGGGAATATGCTGTAAAGAGGCACCATACCCTGGGCGGTTCCTAGGAGTCATTTATCCCCGGCCTCGTGATGACCCAGGATTATCAGCGAGAGAACACTGACTTGTGTATCTTGACTTACCTAAAATAGGGGTATTTGCAAAATGATCTCATCAATCTGGTGGATAGGATGCATATTTTCGGTCGTTGAACACAACTAGAGCGGGCTGCTTGTAGGTCGCGCGAAATATTCTGTGCTACCTACGATGTGGTGAATGTAGAGACACGCATGTCCAGCGCGAGGAAAGTGAGGTTCCTGAAGGATGCCATGGATGCCATGTCGACAAGCCGGGGCAAGTGGATTATTCGTTCTTATGCCCACCGAGGCCGGCCCCACTGACCAGTCTTGGTCCGGTGCGCGGTCGTGTTGGGATCCCCATACGGACCCGATTATTTCGGAGTGCTCCGTCCATGGCCACGCACTGCGCCTGAGCTATAAGCCATGAGTTTCTACGATTGCTGTACAGTAGATGAGCTATGATCCTATCTTGCGCTGGTGCCAAAGGCATTCGCCAAGATTGGACGACCCGTTGACGAGATTACCATAGAATTGGGACATGGACTGGTGTCATGCAGCAGTCAGCATCCGTTGCTTGGGGCTCATCCATGACTGTGCCTCATAACGGTGTGTCCCTTCATGAGATACCAGTACAGCATACTCTGCTCCCATCCATTTCCTGGATCCTGTGTGGGTAGGCAATGCGGTACAGACCGTATCCCTGATATGCGACCCAGATATTACTGATTGAATCAACAGGCCGCGATACCACAACAAGTGAGCCGCACGGGGATCGGAGCTACTGGGATTAATAGCAGAGAGCAGTCTTCCGAGCGATAGCAGCTTTTCGGTTTGCCCGAAAGTCTTCATCAATATGAAGTGAACAAGTTAACCGACGTTCCATTTTTAGAATGTCCTAGTACCAGCAGATAGTTCCAGCAGCGTCGTTATTACTATGATGTGAGCTCTACAATCAGATTCGTCACACAAGGTCATTCACCAAGAATTCCGCCACTGAAGTAACTTCATTCTGGCAGAGACTTTCGCCAATCGAGTATGCCAGGCGGTAATTCTTTGCCAGGGGGAATTGAAGGCTTCTCAAACGTATTTGTACCTCCGTCTCTTTGAAAGTGAGTCCGGTAAATGCACCTTTCAGCACCTTTGCGATCAGCCCCTTCAACAACCTGCCGTGAGTCTCCTACGGCATGCATACAAAACAACACATACCTACCAGTTGTTACTGTAGATAGAAATATGAGAATAAGATGCTTATTTGTGTAGAGTTGGATTAGCACGCCCAAAGAAAGCTGAGATATAATGGTTTTGTTAACGGCTTGCTGTGTAGGCTATCCATCTCCTGACGGAGATGTCATGCTGCGGGTCCCATGAGTAGCTACCAAACATCGTGTCCGTTTTCCTGACCACTGTTTGAATAATCTATGTTTTTGTTACATTTTACAGTCTCATATAGTAACTCATGGGCATCAGTCGCTTGACCATAGAACCTGAAACAGCATTGGCATCATTTCTCAAGCCCTCGAATAGTTGATCCCCAAAGGTGCTGAAAGATGCACGGGACGCACTTTTGGAGAGATGGAAGTACTGTAGTTGCGCAGGAATTAAAAGAAAATGAAACTGATCAGTTCACCATGAGACGGCGTTGTCGT